>JAAAKG020055356.1:0-18143 GCA_010014905.2 Druon quercuslanigerum | reverse complement strand
TTTGCATTAAAACAAATATTACAAAGAATTGTAATTAAAAAAAACAGCCTATCGTGACAAAATTTAATAAAGGCAAATGCCCCAGTAATCGATCAAAATTAATTTTTATATTTTTTTTCACCTATATGGATTATACTAAGAAGTGATCGTTTACTAGACTAAGATGTTTATCTGATTGACAAAAATAATTTGATCATGTTCAGGTCACTACCTATAGTTTCAGCTGCAGTCACGTAATTTGCTGTAGTTGTACTATCTAGTGTATGGAGCTCATTTTCTATGATAAATAATAAATAATTGCGATTATAGCTTGCACAAGAGAAGAAAAGTTTACAAATAATAAATAATTGGCTATAGAATTGTGTATAAGTTACCTCTCGAGGGTGTTTTTGTCGAAAGGCTTTCGAGGTTAGTGGATTCACACTGTTTTTCTTTTTTCTTGACAAAACTATCAAGTTTCGCAGATTTCGTAATAACATCTTCCAATTTCCGCTTTTTTTCGGCCGCCTTTTTTCTGTATTCATATCCACTCAATCTCTTTCGACCGTCACTCATTTATCTGGCAAAATTGATAAATTTTTCCAAATTTTTATCCAAAAATGTTATGTTGACACAAAACGCAACGGTCTTTTGTTTTACCGACGACAGTGATGCTAATGTTGGTGACTTTTGCTACTAAGCTTGTGTTTGAACCATATACTGGTTGTCCGCAGTTGGCGCGTAATTCAAAATCGGAATCAAAACAATTCTTGTAATTTAAATCAATAATCATTGAAAAATGTACGAGAATGTATGTAAATTGTACAAATTTTGATTTCTGATAATAAAATAAAATTTTAAATTTTTAAAATTTTTTTTTTTAAATTTCGTTCCAAATTTGCCGCCCCTCGGAATGTCCCGCCCTGGGGCACTGCCCATTTTGCCCTACGGTAAATCCAGGCCTGGTGGGAATAAATCATATGTAAAATGGTTGGGATTTTATGAATCTTACAATAGTTGGATAAGTCATTAAGATTTGTAAAGAAGAATTTCATTGCGATTATGTATATTATATATTTATTGATGAAAATATTATAAATAAATAAAATACAATATATGTGTATGTAACCTCTTAATATTAATGCATGCACATTTTTAGCTCTAAATAGATGTATAATTTATTTTATCTTTTAATCAATTGAATCAATTTCAAATATTTTTAGTTTTTGTAATAACAGCTTTAGATAAATTCCGAATACACTGGAGCTTACATAAATGGGGAAAAATGCATAGTGTTCATGAATTTTTTCCTACTGTGCCTCTGGGATATAAGATCGTTGAAGTTTCTTTACACGTCATTTACCTTTCAGTAGCCGTCAGGGCAATAGATTATACATAGCTACAAATAGTTCATCCAGAAAGGCATTTAGTAAATTTTCGAGTTGAAGTCATAACGATTCGATTGCATATAAAGTCTTCGAGGTAATGGGCATTATTTTTAATAAAGAAAAGTTGGTTATACCTATAAAAGTAGGGTAAAATGTCACAAAATGTTCCGTCACACACCCATAGTCAGGATGTTAACACCTCAGAACGTGAAGTTCCTAGCGTGTCAGGGTCTAAAATTCACACCTCTCGCAAAAAGAAGAGATTAAGGAGACTAAAGATTTGCTGTATACTTGCATCTGTATTTCTATATATCAACGTTGAATTATTGGTCATGGAAAGGAATGTTTTAAATATTGAATCGCCTATCATTTTTTATGAATTTATTGCTCATTGTGAAGTGCATGCACATCAGACCTATACCTTCTTAACCTTTAACAACAGTCATGAAATTCGAATTGCCGTGAAGAATTAAGATCATTGTGTGTTACCAAGCAGAAGTTCACTTCACATTCAAGGAAGATTAAATAGCTCATGGAAATCCAGATACTAATACAGTTTTAGTTAATAATGGAATATGTCATTTATTTGAAGAGGCAAGATGCTCAATGCCGTTGAGATAATTAAAAAAAAATTTGGTCCTTACAAGCTTGATGAAAAATTACGTTTCCATGGATTCTAGTAGGCACAAGTTTGCTTAAAACGCTGGATGGCTTTATTTTACCAATGAACAAGAATTAATCAATGCAAGTGGGTATTTTGATGTGTCGATACCTCTTGGTATGATATTTGGTTTTACTGAGGATTATCCAAAAATAATCGGTAATGCTAAGTATGAGCTCATATTGATTAGATCAAAAGACGATACAAACGCTATTATACAAACAGCAGCAGGGGTTGCAGTTGAAGCTTTTAAAATTTCAATTATTAAGGTAGAGTAGTTTTTACTATACGTAAGATTTTCAGCTCAATGGAAATTCAAGTTACTGAAGTATATTGAAAAATATCCACCAATTCAAATAAGTTTTCGATCCTGGAGATGATATGAATATCCAGTTCTACCGACCATATCTAAAAATATCTGAACCGTAAAAACTTCTACTTAGTTGGAAAACCCTAGATTTGTTGTATTAGGATTTCATACAAATAAGAACAATGTTGTTGCTGAAAATTCTATTTATTTTAATAATTGCGAAATATTTTATGTCAAATTATTTCCGAATTCTCAATGCATTCCATACAGCAATTTAAATTTAGATTTGGATAAAAATCAGTATGCTTTATTGTATGAAATGTTTGCGAATATTCAATCAACATACTATGGTAAAGAAGCGCAGACTTTAATACCAAAGACAGATTTTGTCCAATATGCTCCGTTGACGGTAATTAAATGATTGAAAGAAAACGAAGCATTAAAATTGGGTCCGATAGATATGCGCTTGGAATTGTAAGAAAAAGAAAATTTCCGTGCGCAAACATCAGCATTTTATCTTATATTGCATGTCCGTATTATTGAGTATAAACCAATTAGTGTTGTGGTGAAATAATTAGTTTAAAATTATTGTACCACAATTTTCAGGCATTTAGTTATATAAAAAACTGACAAGGATGTTTCTTTTTAAATGAATGGGACAAAATAGATCATGAAAACTGCCTTTTATTTCCTGTAACCCCATGTGTGTTATGCGAGTAAGTGTAAGTAGTTCAAGGTTATGACTTTGTCAATGACCGACTAGAGAATTTGTCTTAAGTTAGGTCTAGCAGCGAGTTTCAGCCTTCAATGGGCATTAAAAGATGTTTTGAATCTTGAAGGATACAGTCTTTTAAAAATTATCGTCTGATGTAAAGGTCCATAAATTAATTACAGTTTTTTGAAAAGCGCTATGCTCGAAGTACAGCGTTGTATTTATTATTGATCAGACAAGTATAAAGATTGCAGTATAACTGCCTTAATCTAGTCGTAGCAAAGTTTTGTATAGCTACCTTTTAATGGTTAGGTGGACCATAGTGACATTTTTAAATATTTACGTGGCCCGTTAATGACCTCGTTACACCCCCATTCCCAGAATGTATTTAATTCTCTAAATACTGCTATTATTTAGAAGATTACAGCTTTTCAACTATATGGCTCTATAATAGTTTTTATTCATCTAGGTACAAAAATTACAAGTTTTGTTTATAACTGACATAAATAATTCGAATGGTTTTAGTTATCTATCTACTTTAAAAGTTACAAGTTTTATTTGGAAAAACGAACTATTCGATTATTTAACAATGCTTCTTCAGTAGGTGTGGTGTATATGACACTATATTTGGGATTGCGTTTGTATTTACTTCTGTTTTACCACAGGAAAAACATATTTTCGAAGGTATACATGTTTTTAGTAAATCGAGGAATCCGCATTTATGAATTATATATGATGTGATGAAAGTTATTGCGAAATATCCCAAACACTTTAACCATTCCAATGATTTTTCAGTACAAGTGTGTATTCGCCTGTGTAAACTTATTTGTGAAGAATATTTTCTGTGTCATCTAGGTTTAAACGTGCGCGTAATAATTCGTCGTTGTCTAATTGTTTTGGTAGTTGTATCAATCTATCTTTTAGCATTTCTATTTCTGTTTTATCAAAATTGAGTTCGTAAGTTACATTCAAAGTAATAATTTTATTAAAAGATTGGTAGTTTAGTGATTTAAGATCGATATTACAGAAATGTTATTTACATACTGCTCCATACATACATGTCTCTTAATTTGTAAAAAGGTTGTTTTCTTTCACATATTTTGTAATCGTCGATTTGCTTAAATCGTTTAATAATTTGATATCAGTAGGCGAGAATGAGTGCTGATAGCTAAGATATTCTTGGCCTGGTATAATTGCTAAACAGGTCTCGAGTATGCGTTCGGGTAGAGGTATGATGCGCTTAATTATACCTTCTTCTTTTTCTAGAACTATTATTTTTACAATATATGTAAAATAACCCTTGAATTATGGCTACTTGGACATTACTGATGTTGATTATGTATTAGCAGTTGTCCTCAGTATCATCGAAATGGCATATTGTTTTATGTTCCGTCTCGAATTCGTCAATAGTGTCTCATAATATCCTGGGTGTCAAAATTCGCGGTTGTACAGTTCCGTGCTTTTCATCGTTGATTGTATTTATGGCTTATTGTTATTATTAACAGTTTTAGTTAGCCTTCGTGCAGTTTCTACTTCTTCATCAAATCGGTTAATTAGTCCTTTATATTCTAATGATGAGGAATCGAGTAGTGATTTCAATATGTTGGTATTGTTAGTTAAGGCGGTTGCATTGTGTTTATTGTTCATTTATAATTTATCGAATTCGTTGTTTATATAATCTAAATCGCTGTTACTCAAGGTACCAAATAATGTTTTCTATATCTAACCTACAAAGTTGGCAAGCCCTTTCTTTATTCTCGTGGATTTTCCAATTAGTTCACTGAGGATGTTGATGAATCAGTTGCGACCTTGTATTTATGTTAGATCACTCGATTAGTCGTCGTTTGAAAAGGTCAGTTACAATAAAAAACAAACAAATGTCGGACGTTTCGGTCTTGAGTTTGGACCGTCTTCGGTAATTAATTTATTATAGTCAAAATCTTTGCAGTAAATTCATTCCAAATATTTTAGGTCCGAAAAAATAAAATTAATCATTTACTATACATAAATAAATCATTTATGTGACGTTCACAAACGTATACAAAAATTGTTTAAAAACATGTTTCCAGGTTGGCAAGATTTTACACAACCGGTAATTCTATGGTGTTTATTTCATGTGCCTTATTGCAATCACAATTGCATCTTTGACCGGTCAATTGTATACTTTTCCCGATGCTGTAGAGCCTATCTTGGGTATATGTTAAATTTTTTAGTATCAAAGTGTCATGATATAAATGTAATTTTCCTATATCTTCGACGTAGAGGTTACCAAAAAGCGTTGTCGTAGTTAGGTTGGCTGTGACAGTGTGTAGGAGACCGAAAAGGGATGCGCAGCATTTTGGGATGGATCCTTATTCGCTCCTTATCAAAAAGAATAATGTAATTATTGTTATCTAGTTTCTTAAGTATTACTGCTGGTCCTTTCCAGCTAGATGCTAACTTTCTCTTACCGTGGTTGACTAATTCAACTAAGATATTCTTCATGTCTGTCTTTCCAAAGCTGTATTAGGTCATCGTATCGCCGTCTAGGCGAAGTTGCTAAAGAGGACGGTAGATTGGCGTCGGATCTGTCAAAAGTTGCTTGAAAAGGTGATATTCTGATTCCGTCATATTTAGAGATATTGTAGACAAAAGTTATGATTTTTGTAACTTTATTCCATTCACTTCGCGTGTCTTTCAGGTATGTTTTGACGAGATCTTTAAGTGTAGAATTCACTCTCTCTAAGCTACCGTTACTTTGCGGATGATAAGTGGTGGTTTTTATGGGTTTCATTTGGAAGAGATTTTTAACATTTTGAATTATTTCTGATACAAAATTAATATTAATCCAGCTCGTTAGAACATAAAGCATCGATTTCTAATTCGCTAGTTGGTATTATTATGTATCCATTTTTTACGAAACTGTGCGTTTCTTTATGTAAAAGGTAGAGTTATTTCTCTTTTGGATCAATTTTAGGGTGACCATCTGACCTGAGGACAAAATACGGACACTTCAATTTTTTTTTGCGAAAGAGCTAAAAAAAAAGGTCAACAACTCTGAATCTCTTTTTCCTAGATGGCGGTAGCTGAAATTTCAAATGCATATAGGAAAATTTGGCTGTAAAATAAGAATCAACACTATTTCCAAGTAAAACGAGAGTTTATTCATCAAAAAATGTTAAAAATGTTAACATTTTTGTTTTCACAACGTGCAATGGAACACTGATTTACTGATTGCAATCAATTTTATAAAATAAAATGAATGGAAATGTCAAAACACGATAAACGCCACTCACACAACTATACACATTTAATTCGTGAAGAAAAAAAAATAAGTAAAGAAGTGCTGCGATTTGTCAAAAATCATCTGATTTAGATGTCTTTTGACTAATCGAAGTATTTTTCAGGTTATCATAATCTATGCGCAGGCGCCACTGTCGATACACGCAACCGCGTACAACTTTTGGGTACTCTAGACACCCTCGAGCCTTGAAAACTAAAAAAAAAAATTTTTTGCGCAAAAGATTTTTACATTGATTGTAAAATACGGACATACGGACACGGAGCTAAAAGTACGGACATGTCCGTATAAATACGGACGGATGGTCACCCTAATCAATTTATACTAAAAACCTTCTGTTCGATTTTTGTTCGAATTTTTTTTACTTTTCAATCTCTTTTTCTGTAGTAGAATACTTTTGTTCTACCCCATGGAGAGTTCGTGGTATGAAACAGCTAGGTTTTCCGTTTTGTGAGAGTACTGCAGTCAAACTGACATTTGAGGCATCAGTAGATATTAATATTAATAATATTAATATTAATAATCCTTCTATTATAGATTCACTTTCAGCATTGTTTAATGGAATAAGCATTAAGTATTTCGTTAGCTGCTCTTCTTTGCTAAATATATATTCCTTGCCTGAAGTAGTGACAGGTAATGGGCCGAATGTGTCCATAGCTATTTCGTCGTTGGAGTCGAGGGGTGTGTCGGGTATAATAGCTTCGACTCTTCTTTTTATTCTAGTGGTACTTTGTAACTGACATACCGGGCATCTTTTTACAAACTTTATCAAGTCGTTTTCCATTGCGTTCCATTCACTTAATTGTCTATCTCAATCGTCTATCTTTAAATCCATTTATGATCTCTTGTAGTTTGGTTAACCTAATTCGTTCGTCGTAAGGTGGGTGTATTTCTATGGTTTTGTCTTCAGAAGGTCCTTTTTGTATCTTTTTCTACAGTTTTTCTCATACATTAGGTTTCTGTGTTGCCCTAGTAAGAGTTCTATTAGTTACCGAACGTAAGTATATTTGAAATAGATTTCTGTCATAGTTAATATCTTCTTCTTCCCTTATTAGCGAAAATGTGCCAACATTTTGTTCCTTGTTTGGTTCTATTTGATGAGAAGTCCCTGGTTCCATTTCTGGATTTCTAGATTTTTAGCGTTTATTCCGCTCAGATCTAAAGCTTTTTGTAGAGCATCTTCTGTTTCCATTTTTCAATGGTTGGTGATTGGTTTTTTTAATGAATATCCTTCCCAACAGATATTGACGAAGGCGTTGAGTAGCCCATACAATTGCTAATAACTCTTTTTCTGTGGGAGAATACTTTTGTTCTGCCCCATGGAGAGTTCGTGATATGAAACAACAAGGTTTTCCGTCTTGTGAGAGCACTGCACCCAAACCGACATTTGAGGCTTCAGTAGTTAACTTAAATTCTTGATCGTAATCTGTATATCTTAACACAGGTGCTCTACAGAGCAATTCCTTTAATAGCTCAAAGGCTTTGGCATGTTTACTTGTCCAAGAAAATTGTTTGTTCTTTTTTGTTAACTCTATTAGCGGTTTAGCTATGTGAGAGAAGTTTTTGATGAATTTACGATAATATCCAGCCCACCCTAGAAATGATTGTATTTCGGACTTGGTTGTTTGAAATCTCTTACAGCTTGTATTTTAGCGGGATTGGGTCTCCCGCCTTCGGCTGTTATTAGATGTCCTATTTATTCTAATTCTGGTCGTTAATAGTCGCATTTGTCGGGTAGTAGTTTTAATCATGTTTTAATCACTGATTGTAGTCGTCCATGCACTGTCGATGTTCTGCTGTGTCCTCGTAATGGATCAGGTCGTTCACTTCTTCTTCTGTCATATGTTCGAAAAAATCCGTTCTCCATCTTCCTGGATTTTTCTCACTTGGGGGGGGGGGGGGTCTACTGCCATTTTGGCCCATGGAAAAATTTGTATTCATATAATAAAATTGGGCTGCAAAGTGCCCCGGTTTTCCACATTTGTGACAGGTTTGTTTACTTTTGTCCAATCATGTCCATAAAACTGGTTGCGTGGGCGATGAACCTACAGTAGGAACGTTTGATCTTGGCGTGTACCCTTGTAGGCAGTGATATGTTGGGACGCGTGGGTAGTCTGAGTGAAGAGCCAGTGCCTGTGGGTATGTCTGGTTGGGCTTCTCAGCCATATTTTCATTTCAATGGTGTTATTTTGTGCCCGTATGAGGTCACTGGGTTTTTGCGCTTTCACTTGGAGTCCTATTTCCCTTCTCAAGTTTAATAAGTACTTCTTTAGACACTCTTCTTTTTCGATTTCTATCGCGATGTCACGTTTTGTCGGTTCACTATGGGAAGCTTGTACTGTGTAATTTAGGTCGCTGAATATTTGTCTGAACCGCACATTGAATTTCTGGGTAGTCTCTGTTGTATAATTTGTTGAAATCAAGAATGCAGGTGCACACTTAGGCATTTTTCTGCCTGATGCGTGATCTTTTCGGCTAAAATAAAATCCAATAGTAGTTCGGGTTGTGAACACCTTTTGTGTGATTTTTTTACTGTTTTTATGAAGTCTTTGACTCCCATATCGTCTTGTCCGTTTATTGGTTTAATTGTGCGGAATAAGTCTTTGACCGGATTAGTATTTATTATTTTGTGTGTTTTGTTTATAGAACGAGTATTTTCTTTGTTTACTAATTGTTTCGTGCATCTGATTTCACCATTGACATCTATGGGTAGATGAAAGTGATCTTCGTCTTCTTCGGAACTCTCGGTGTCTATGTCCTTAGTTCTTCTAACGACTCTCGCTTTCGAAAAATCGATAGTGGGCGTGGCCTAGAATCTGGTTGTAGTCATCGTAACCGGGCGTGTCATTTTTGCTTTCTAAAGGCATGTGCTGGGATATTAGGAAATTGTTCGTGTTTCTCTACTTCGTTATTTCGACCTTCTTTGTCAGTCTAAATTATCCCTATACGTGTTGAATGCGAGTGTTTCTTGTAGTGTGCTTATTACTTTGTTATTCGCTGATACGTTGCTACAAACTGATCAACCATAACAAATTACTGGAATATTTTGTTAACGGTAAGATGTCTGGAGTCCAAGTACTATCTTAACGTAAAGCAATAAACATAACCCCACCAAAAATATAATTAACTTCATTCGATTTCCGTCGCCTTTCTCAGTTCACAAACTGGATTTATACTCTTATTGGTTTAAGTTAAGCCATGTATATTATGTTTAATTAGTTCTTAAGGTTGTTGGCATCAACAGCCTGGATGATGAGTCTTCTTGTTGGGACGTCTCGATGTCGTCTTTTTCTAAGCTTTACTGCACTGTTTAGCACGCTCTAGGCCTTATCGCATATGTAACTTGGTTTTTAACAGGCTATACCGTAGTGTAGTCTGGGACCTTTTGATAAGGGGGAAGTACAGGAACTTTTTAAAAAAAATTGAATTTCCAAAAATGATGGATTCTTATAGTAAGTATATGTACAAATGCTGTGGAAACTATTATTTTGGTCAGAAGAATTAAGAACATGTCTAAAAATGCAATTGAATGCAAGGCCCTCTAGCGCGCCGAAAGTGCATTTTTCGCGTATTAGGATCGTGGCGCGTATAGCTGCTGCAGATCTTTTTTTTCGGTGTTTCTACTAAAATCTTGGGCAAATTTATTTTTTACGCTATATTAATCAATACAAAACCTTTATTTTTGGTCAGAACGTTCGAGAGTAGGTCTACAAATGGGGAACATCGCAAACATTTCGAGCGCGCTGAGCGTATACCTGTCGCGTGAGGTGTACATTTTAAACGCTTTTGTCGTTAAACAACGTTTTTCAAACTGGTCGACATGATTTTGAAAGAACTATTAAACCGATCAGACTGAACTTCTAACAGCTTATTCTACACACAAATGCTTATCGGATAGACCTCCAGAATGGTTATCTATTAACTTTTAACCCTTTTTTAAACAATTAACATGAAAAAAGTGCAAAATTTTCAAATCCGTCATTTTGTATTTTTTGTGGATTTTTATTTCTGAGGTCTACCCGATAGCGAAAAGCGTACTCTTTAATAATTTTCAAAAATTTTTCGTTTGGGATGACTACAACTTTAGAAATCATGTCGACCAGTTTCAAACAGGGCTAACTTTAAACAGCCGTATCAGCCAGATTTACCATAAGAAATTGTGTCTATTTCTTTAAAATTTCACATCTTATGTGCAAAAGATCTAATTTAGTGAAATATATTTTTCTAGAAAAAACTTATTACAAAAACCTTAAAGTTCTTGTACTTCCCCCTCAAGAGAAATTGTGTTTTTCGAGTTTTGGTGAAGTAAACTTTCAAAATATAAGTGCTACTCAGTTCACTCACTAATAAGTTACTCACTTACTGGCTCAGTTGTCGAGCTATGCCGTAGCGATAGTCCGGAGTTTCTCCACTTTCGTGGGAATTGTTAATTCCCGGTTTTTAATTAACTTATCCTTTTTTTTTTCTTTTTCTAGGTTTTTTTAACATGATAGTGCAATTTTAAATCTTGATTGGGTATCGTGAAAGCCTAGTCGTGTTGACACTATTATGGAAGGATCGCCAGAAAATGTATAGCTATACTCGAAGTACAGCGTTTTCTTTATTATTGATCAGACAAGTATAAAGGTTGCTGTATAAATAACTAGTCATATCGGAATTTATATAGCTACCTTTCTAGTCTTTTTTTTGTTTTTGTTTAAATGAGTAAAAACGGAAAAATGCTCATGCTCCAGCCACCTTCGAATTTGGGGATCACGGGCCCAATATATTCATACCACGCATATATACTTAAAATAAATACGCGCTGGATGAACACATGGGTGCATAGCCCATATTCCCGGCATCCGCATTCGCATTACTGCAGGAACATGAGGATCAGGCCAATACGTCGCGCATCGACGTCCCGCTGTTGCGCCAACTTGGTCTTCTCAGTGTTGTGCTTTTGGAGGCTCCCTTGATAGGATGGCCTCCCTAAAAGACAGACACCTTATTGTTCCCTGCCGATGGTCAGTCCGGGGCTTTTCAGCTCGTACAGCACAGAGGAAGCACTGCGGGGTGCTCACGTATTCCGCAGACTTATGGTCCTCCAAACCGCACGTCCGGCATGATTGGGTCCTATCAGGACCCTCGCAGTTCGCTGCCATGTGATCAAAACCTGGCAGCGGAAACACCGTTGAACCTCCGTCCTCTTCCGGACTGTGCAGGACATCCAACCAACTTTTAGATGCCTTGTGCGCAGCAGCCTTGATACCAGTTCCTCGCTTAGCTCCACGTAGGCCTTCAGATGCCCCCTGAAGTCCCTCTTCATCATGTATATGACCTTGACTTACGCACGTGGGACGAGCTGACGCACAGAATTTTCAGCACCGACAGCCTCCTTGATAGCTGGCGATAGCTTCGTCCTTCCGTCTGCTGACAACACCACCTCTATCAAGATCTCCCCTTTCCTTGTCTCCCTGATTCCCCTGATTTTGACACGAAGAAAGTCAGGCTTAATATTTTGCTTAAGGTCCTTTAGGAGCTCAGCGTATCTCAGACCCTCGGCCGGTTTTATTACAACCCCTTCGGGTCGAGCTTGTCTCTGCACCTTCTTCTTCTGCTTCCTCGCGCTACTGATAGCAGGTTTTGACTCCTTTTCTGCCTTGCTGGGGTCGATGATTTTACCACTAGGGCTTCACTAGTCTTAGGCTTCTTGTTCCGTGGTTTAGAACAACCTGCATCTACATGAATCAAAGAGGCCTCTCTCGGTGGTTTCCCTTGCTGGTTTTTGAGCAAGGTATCCAATTTCGGTCGGTATATATCCAATCCGATTTTCAGCTCTGAACGTAAGATCATAAAGTTTGCTTCTTATCGCATCCGATTTTTCCAGTCCTTCCTTGACTCGCAAGTCCATATTACGCCTTCCCTGGCAGAAATTCCTCATATCATATATGACAAAATTTAACTTCTCTATGCAATTTAGATCCACCTTGAGGTTTTTAACCACGTAGGCTAAGTCACGTCACCCGTCCGACTTTTGGTCCTTATCCGGATCCTCCGTTATGTCCATTGGACTTCCCAACTCCTCCCTAATGCTCCGGTTAAGATTTTCAAGATGTTTCTCCATAATGTTCCCACGAGTTAGGTGGGCTATAGTGACCTTGTTAAATATTGAGTTAGCACGTTAATAACCCTGTTAGACTGAAGGCTCTAAGTTAATGTTCTTGAGACTTCATTCCTATTTTTTTTAAAGTTTTGTTTTATTATTTTTTTAATTCGTCAAGTCTTCGCCCACTTCTTTAAATCTAAAATATTGTAAAGCTAAAACTCCAAGGTTCTTAAATTCAGAACTTATGTGTATAATTTCTAAATTCTAGTCTTAAATATAATCTAAAACTTTAAGGACATGCAGTCTTTTAAAAATTATCGTTTAAATCTTCAAACCTGATTTTCACTTAAAACTGTATTTTAAATCAAGAAAAAATGTAATTATATTTACTTTAAAATAACTTATGTTTAAAATTTTATTTCTTCTTCATAATTTATTGAAACCTATAGGGGGTTTAGTCTTATTTTTTTATTTTAGAAAATTTTTCAAGGGAGTTTTCTTTGTTCAAATTTTATAAAAAGAAAAAGTCACTAACCTTAATTAGTTGAATCTTCCAAATCTTTATCCACTTCTTCAATCATTAAATATTTCACAGCTAAAGTCTAAAGTTCTTAATCTCTTAATCCTCAGCATAAATTAAATATTCTACTCTTAATTAAATTTAACATTTTTACTTTAAATGTTAATAATATTAAAATCAAAAGGAAGAAAAATGCATGTCATATTTCGATTTTCTCTAAAGATATTTAAAAGCCTATGGAGTATAATAATAATGAAACTAACTAGAAGAATTAAAATTCTAAAGAATTTCCTTGTAAATTTATTTAAATTATCATAATAAATAGCAATAAAACTTTGCTGTTTTTATAATTTTCAACACTTAAAAGGCAGTTATTTATTTAGAAATTTTGTTCATAACATTTTTTCATAAATTCAAAAGCACTTGAACATTTCAACTTTTTTATTTTTCAAATATTGTTCACACATCCACTTGGGAATCACTCTCGAAATCATCCTCAATTCTGGAATCAACATTTTCAGCTTTATTCTCAGTTTCCATTGAAGAAAATAGCGAATCCCTATGTCACCTATCAAAAGTTCTGCTCTCACTCTATTTATCTGTAGAATAATGTGGTCAGACACATCATCCTCGTCTATGGCCAAAAGCCATAGAGTTTCATGGCAACTGCAATCATGCAAAAGCCCTCACTTCATGCACTAAATTTTCCAAAATCCACTCATCTGGAACACAGGTGTGTTGTAATCAAAAGGAGTATGCATTATTATCAGCTAGCACGCTTAATTTGCGCTTTTTATCATTATCACTGAGCACAATATTGAGGATTCGAAACCAAGAAAAAAAGTACGGCCGTTGTAACTTTACTGCCTGCTAGGTGCAACCAATCTGTTGGAAAGTTTTTATTCGTTAAAATGTCTTATAGTCAGTCATGAATCTGAAACATATATATAAAAAAATGTATTCGTTATTTTAAACCAGATTAAAATCTTTCTTTAAATTCTAAAATTTTAAACCCCTGAATCTTTAGTTAATGTCCTTTAAAAAAAATATGGACCCTAAACAAGCCCTTGATTTTCACTTTAAACCGTGCCGAAACCGTGATACATTTCCCGTTTAAGTAACATGGGATTCCACAACTTTTTTCATTTATTTTTTTTACTCCGAAATAAGTTAAAGAACGACAATGAGCCCTACATATTTTTGTAGGAAATTTAATGCTCAACAAAAAAGGTCTCTTTTAATTTTTTCACAAAATTACTCCTTCAAAAGTTATTCAACGTTAAACTTGGGTTTATAATTAATTTTATAATATTTTCAATTTTATTTATATTTTTCCCTTTCCTAGCTGTAAAATTACCAAAAAAATAAAAATAATTGTTATCACTAGATCACTGATGATTATTTACGTTGATTCTATAAGTAAAACTAGAAGTTAAAAAAAAATTATTTTTCGAAGAATGAAAGCGTCACATTATAATTAGCGTCACATTAACTTTATATACTATGAATTCCAGTTTTTCAATTGATATTTTCTATTTACTTAATTAATTTAATGTCAAACAAATTCAAAAATTCGCAATTTTTGCTATGAATTAAATTAAACAATTCACCATGATCTTATGATCAAGATGGCTGAGTTTCTTCACGGAAGAGTTAAACCTCTCCACGTCGCCTTGACACTAAACAAAACCGACGATGCCAGGGTTGTTGAATCTTTAAATTAAACTAGAAAATTGGTTGATTTTTGCTGAAAATGCTAGCTATGCAACTAATAAATATTGGTTTAAACATAATAAAACTCGATATTAAGGGATCAATAATATGGATCATATTTTGACTTCCTAACTGAAAACATTATAATTTCGATATCAAGAGTGTTTCCAAAACACAGATTCCAGGTCGCGAGTCACTCAAAATCTGATCTCGAAAATCTATGAAGTTCGCGGTGTCCCGGATCGCGCAACGATCCACATATCTCCCGCGCAATCCTACTCTCACTCACTCTCATGCGTCAAGCCAATCAAAACTCAAATTTGTCCCCACAATTAGCTAAACTATGACCTAAAAATAATGCAATCTTGTTATTCAGATCTGATCCAGTTCGAGTCCCAAAAAACTCCCATTAGTACGTTTCAGCACTTAATTACCGAAATCTCATTTCACGTTTCAATACTAAAAATGTCTAATAATTTACAGCTATAAAAATTATCAGCAGTTTATAGATTGTCGAATCACATCCAATTCTAATTAAATACTGGTTCAAACTAGTACAATTCTAGTTCAAGCTAGTTTTTAACAAAATTTTTTAATTTCTATCCATGAAAAGTAAAGTGTTTGAAGTTTTACTTCCTTATAATCATCTAACCCCTCAAAATCTTATTACCCTCAAAACAAGTCCAAATCACGCTCGCCTGTTCGTATTTCTGCGTTTCTACATGCACAAAAATAAAATCTAAATTGTCATCATCTTATGAAATCATATACATGAGAAAAACAAACATCAAATTCAAAGCAATATACGACTTAATATCTGGAGTTGGTTCGCTTTGCCAAATGCCAAGTCTCTCTTTTCAGGATAATTTGTTTTAATTATTTGATTCTAACTCAGTTTCATGTATTTATCAAATACTGATGCATTTCCACAAAATTTAGATGCATTTGTATCCAAATGCATCGCACCATTTAAAGCGCCCAGGACGTGCTGCCTCTAGTGGCCAAAAAGTTAACTATCAACAATCATAGATTGTTACTCACCATTTCACCCAATGCCGTCTATGAGAATCTTATTAGAACTTCAAGCTGAAGTTATTCAGTTATTTTCATAATTTTCATTTTCGGCTGATACGTAAATAAAAGTTAGAAGAATAGAAGCAAACAAATTTGTGAAGTGTGTTTCATTTGTTTCTTACGGATAATTATATCGGATGATTATATATATTTATTTTATTTATAACTTAGCACACATAATAAAAGATAATAAATTCACATCAATTCATTTTTAATCATCATTCTTGTCAAAATGAATACATCTGTGAATTTACGAAACCCAATGTTTTTTCTGGGTGAAACAACTAATTCAATCAGCGATTATAAACTGCCAGCTGACAAACAAGTACTCAGGTTTTTATTTCATCCGACTCCAGAAAATAAAAAAATACTTGCAGAAAGTTTGCGACTAGTTATAGATGAAGTATCCAAATTTTGGAATAGGGCTGGAATTTCAGTGAAATATTATTCAAGATGTACGACAAAATTAAAAAACCTTTATAAGAATTATAGAAGTGCACAAACAAGTTCAAATGAAGATGTTGAACAAGAAGTTTCCTCAAATTTATAAAAGTTATTTGATATCGCTTATGGCGATGTACAAAGTATAGTCGATAGTGACGTCTTAAGAAATTCTAGATAATTAAAGGACTGTGAGTTCGTTGGTAAGTTGCAGTTGAATAATAAGACGGACTTGGAATAAGTATAGTAATTCATTAGTAATATACTGCCGTCCAAATTACAAAAGTAGTTAAACGCCATTTTTCGAAAAAGAGTTTTTTATATCAGTGGAATCGTTAGAACAAGCTGCGTCGGACTATCATGGTTAAAATTGTAACTTTAAATTATTTATAATAAAAAATGAATTTTTAAAATTACGTATATTGAGCGAATTAACGAAATGCAAAATAGAAATGTATGGAAAGTACTTTGCGGTGCCTGAATTTTGTAAGAGAAGTCGAATACGTCACGAAATACAAGAGAAGAATGACGCAAACTACTTTGCGGCTCTTTTGTCTGGCAAAAGCGGTCGAGCAGGCTTCTTGGTACCAACTCAAAAATTGGCATATGCTGCACACAAATTCTCAAGTTGAAAATGTGTCGAGACGAGCAAAGATGTCCAAGCGAAGAAAGCCGCAAGCAACATCGGTTAAACTCGGCAAGTAGCCGGTCGTTCGGAGTAGCTTGGAGACGCAGCACAACGTGTTCTCCAGTGGTCACGGGCGTCGACTTGACGAGTAAAAACAAATTTGGAAATTGAAATATCCATATGTAACTATCTTGGGTTAACTATAATATTTTTTCTTTGTTTTACCGGCGAGTATTAGGCTTGCTTTTATTTAGCAGAAAATTATCTTTTACAACATGAAATGCGTATTTGCAGTCAATTCATTTATGCTAAAAATTATTTATAATATTAGGAGCGGCTCTAAAGATGTTCTAGTCCCTTCACCATGCCTCGCATGGCGTTTGCGGCTTTCTCTTGTTGTATCGAGGGCCGACGCTCGATAACTTTACAGCGAAACACGCCGCAAACGACTTTGCGTCTTTCTTATCTGGGATTTCATTCCAGAAAAAGACGTAAGTGCATTTTTCATAGAAATTATTTAAATAATACATTTATTATTGCAAAGTCAGAAAGAGCACATGCGTTTTACCAAAAACGGGCACTTGAATTAAGAAAAATGTGTTCCTACACTAAAGTTCTTAGCGCAAATGGTTTTTCTTGAATATCTCCGATCGACTCAGAGTGCACGTACATACTTTTATAATTTGGACGGCAGTGCATATAACATGTTTATACCGCTAGACCTCTTTTAGATAACATATGAATAGCTTTTAATTTTCATATAACGTTCAATTTTGATTCAAATTTGGTAAAACTAACGTTTATTATTTTTCTCTAGTAAATAAACAAAAAACATGTTACAGTTTAAAAAATATGGAAAATTGCAAAAACAACAAAGATTTTTCTTCGCTGTGTAAAATTTCTAAAATGTCGGTTGACTTGTTTAGACGGCAGACCCTTAAATTAATTTTATTCCTGATTTCAAGTAACATTTAAAATTTTTATAATGAATTACGTAATTTTTTCTACGTAGTAAATCAGTTAATAATTTTTGTGTCTTACATTCTGCACGGGGAGGTATTAAGTGCTCCGGGCATAAGGGCAGGTCCGTATGGAGATTGATAAGATCAATTGGGTAATCCAAGTCGACCTCAAGTATGCAAGCGATGGGTGAATTATCAGATATTTCAAATACATCAAATCCTTCAGCATCATTTAACCATTAAAAATGAGAACATGGTAAAAATTCACTCATTGCAGCACCATACAAATTATTAATATCAAAATACATTAATAGTACATTACATATCGAGTGACGAATGGCGGTGATTTCTGACGAGTGTGAAGTTTGCTACCCGAGCGAAGCGAGG
>JAAAKG020055345.1:7542-18143 GCA_010014905.2 Druon quercuslanigerum | reverse complement strand
CGCTCCGCTGGGAATTGAACCCAGGTCGTCCAAATGCCGGTTAAGTGCTCTACCCACTAAGATACTGGAAAGATGAAAAATGTGCAAAACTTTAAACCTAAAGATGAAATGTGAACTAACATCAAAAATATTTAACTAGAATAATTGAGTTTCCAACAAAAAATATTTATTTTCTACAAAAAAATGTGAATTTCAACCAAAAAATATAATTCTCCAACAAAACATTGAATAGTTAAATTTTCAGCAAAAAAGAATTAATAAGTAATAAATAATAAATTTTATTGTTGAAAAATGATCCCTCCTATGCGCTCCGCTGGGAATTGAACCCAGGTCGTTTAAATGCCGATTAAGTGCTCTACCCACTAAGATACTAGAGAGATGAAAATCAAGTGAAATAAATACATTTTCAGTTTAAAAAATAATTTTAAAGTAAAAAAACAAAAAAATTTGCAATCGAAGAGATTAATTTTCTGGAAGAACAAATTTTCAACCGAAGAGATCAGTTTTCTAGATTAATTTAATTTCCAGTTAAAAAGTTTATTTTCAATAAAAAAAATAACAAAGCACAAACTTTAAACCAAAAAGAGGAATCTTCAAATTAAATAAATAAAGTTTCAGTAAAAAAATTAATTTCTCACTAAAAAAAAGGTCAAAGAAAGAGACGAACTGTCACCTAAAATTGATTAAAATTTAAATAAAATAAATTTTTTAGCGAAAAAAAAAATTTATTTTTAATCAAAAAAAAACAGCATCCAATTTTCAACCAAACCGATAAATTCCTAACTAAATTTATAATTCTTCAACTAAAATAGGTAAATTTTCAGTTAAAAACATTAATTTTCAAAGAAAAAGATGCCATTTCAACCCAGAAAACTAATTTAAAAAATAAGAATCTTTAACTAGAATAATTGAATTTTCACCAAAAAAGATTTAATTTCTATAAAATATGACTTTCAACTAAAAAATATCATTCTACAACGAAAAATTCATTAAATTTTGAGATAAAAAATTAATTTTCAACTAAAATGATACAATTGTTACATTAACAGTTGAAAAAAGGCTAAATTAGATTTTTTTAAATTAATGTTTAAAGATGATGAATTTTTAACAAAGAAGATTTATTTTCTACAAAAAAAATGTGATTTTCAACCAAAAAATATAATTTTCCAACAAAAAATTGAATAGTTAAACTTTCAGCAAAAAAAAGTAATAAATAAAAAAATAATAAAATTTATTGTTGAAAAATCATCCCTCCTATTCGCTCCGCTGGGAATTGAACCCAGGCCGTCCAAATGCCGGCTAAGTGCTCTACCCACTAAGATACGGAAGGAAATTAAAATCAAGTGAAATAAATACATTTTTATTTTAAAAATTAATTTTTAACTAAAAACAACAAATCTTCAACCAAAGAGTCGAATTTTCAACTAAAATTATAGAAAAATTACATTATAAGTTGAAAAAAACAAGTAATTTTCAAAGAAAAAGATAAATTTTTAATAAAAAATAAGAATCTTTAACTAGAATTGTTGAAATTTCAACCAAAAAGTTTTAAATACTAAAAAAAATATGAATAAAAAATATCATTCTAAAACGAAAAATTCACTAAATATTCATATAAAAAATTAATTTTCAACTAAAATGATACAATAGTTACATTAAAAGTTGAAAAAAGGCTAAATTAGATTTTTCAAAAACTATTGTTAAAAAATGATGAATTTTCAACTAAAGTTAAAAATATTTAACTAAAATAATTGAGTTTCCAACAAAAAAGATTTATTTTCTACAAAGAAATGTGATTTTCAATCAAAAAATATAATTCTCCAACAAAAAATTGAATAGTTAAATGTTCAGCAAAGAAGAAGTAATAAATAATATATAATAAATAATAAATTTTATTCTTGAAAAAAGATCCGTCCCATTCGCTGCGCTGGGAATCGAACCCAGGTCGTCCAATGGCCGGTTAAGTGCTCTATCCACTAAGATACTGAGGAAATTAAAATCAAGTGAAATAAATACATTTTCAGTTTAAAAAATAATTTTAAAGTAAAAAAACAAAAAAAATTTCAACCGAAGAGATGAGTTTTCTGAAAGAATTCAATTTCCAGTTAAAAAGTTTATTTTCAAAAAAAAAAAAAACAAAGCGCAAACTTTAAACCAAAAAGATGAATTTTGATCAAAAATGATGTATCTTCAAATTAACTAAATAAAGTTTCAGTAAGAAAATTAATTTTTAACTATAAAAAAATCAAAGAAAGATCTTTTATCTTTAAAATTTATCTTTGAATTTAAATTTAAATTTAATTTGAAATTTAAATTTGAAATTTGAATTTGGTTGGAAACTCGTCTCTTTTAGTAAAACGTTAATCACCAATTAAATTATATAATTAAATTACCAAAAATTTTTATTAATAAAAAAATATAAATCTTTTTCAGTAAAAATTCAATTATTCTAGTTAAAGATTCTTATTTGTTATAAAAATTAATTATAAAAAAGAAGAAATTTGTAACAAAATTCATGAGTTAACAATTTTATTTTTAAATGTAAAAAAAAAATGAAACATGCTCTCCACCAAATTTCCTGAGTTTAAAAGAAATTCCCTGACAACTTGAAATCTGTATTAGTGGATAGAGCACCCGACCGGCAATCGCAAGACCTGGGTTCGATTCCCAGCGTAGCGAAGAGGAGGGATCTTTTTTTCACAGGTATAATGAAATTTAAATTTTTTTTTAGAAAAACATAAAATTATGAACTTGGGGTGTATCTCAGATCGATAGTGTAGTACTTTTATGTGATGTGATAGTATCTCATCTGATCGTTTATTTACCATCCCAATGCTAATATAGATTTCTTATATCTTATGCCTGCGACTCATTAACAAAAAAACCTTACCATTTGGAATATCTTTGTGTGTAGAGCTTTGTGGATAGAGCTTTGCGGTTAGAGCTTTGCGGGTAGAGCTTTGTGGGTAGAGCTTTGTGGGTAGAGGTATTTTTTTCACGGATAAAATTTAATTACCTGACAAATCCAGGTTTGTTAAGTAGGGTAGACACCCTGTGTCTATAATAATAAATGAAATAAAATTTTCAGTTACCAAAATATATTCATTTTGAACGTCCTTGTTCGCCTTCTCCTAGAATGAAAGAAACCCAAGCAATGTCTCTGGTAGTAAAATTGCTAGTCTGTATCTGTACTTTGTGCCTAGATTAGGTAACCGTTAGGCTTCACTGGCTATGGAGATTTTCGATAAATTTCGAATTATATTGAGGAAAGTATGCCACGTTATAAGTTGACCTATATTTTACGATTCTAGTAGTTAAGCGAAGGGGAAAACGACTCCTCAAAAGAGGGTTGAGGGAAGATGGATTACTCTGTATCACGCAAGATTACTCCCGATTGGACAGGATTACTCTGAATTCGATACAATTAGTTATTAATTTTTGATGTGATTTTTTAATTTTTTAACCAAAAAGATAGATTTGTCACCAAGAAGATTAATGTTCTATCAAAAAAGACGTTTTTCCACCAAACATATTAATTTTCACCAAATTGTTTATTTTTATACTAAATTGTTTATTTTTTGTATATTATTTATTCTTTTACTAAATTGTTGCAATTTCAATAAAAAAGATGAATTTCAAACAAAAAAGTTAATTTTTAACCAAATTGTTTAATTTTCAAAAAAGTAAATAAATTTTCCACCAAGAAGATTAATTTTTTAACAAAAGAGACGAATTTCCAACGAAATTGTTTGTTTCTAGTAAATAGTTAAATTTTCAACTAAATTGTTAATTTGCATACCAAATTTATATTTTTTACTAAATTGTTACATTTTTAAACAAAAAATATGAATTTTGAATAAAAAAATTAATTTTCAACCCAATTGTTTATTTTTCTACTAAATTGTTAAAATTTCAACAACAATATGAATTTCAAGAAAAATTACTTTCAACTAAATTATTTATTTTATACTAAATTGTTGCGTTTTTAAACAAAAAGGTAAATCTTCCACCAGGAAGAATAATGTTCTATCAAAAAGACGAAATTTCAATCAAAATTAATAATTTTCAAGAAAAATGTTCATTTTGTAACAAATTGTTTATTTTTCTTCTACATTGTTTATTATTATACTAAATTGTTTATTTTTCTTCTGAACTATTTATTCTTTTACTAAATTGTTACAATTTCAACAAAAAATATGAGTTTCTAACAAAAAAGTTAATTTTCAAACAATTGTTTATGTTTCCATTAAATAGTTGAATTTTCAACAAAAACGTAAATTTCTTGACAAAAAGAAAAATGTTCTATCGAAAAAGAAGAATTTTAAACCAAATTGTTTATTTGTATACCAAATTGTTTATTTTTATACTAAATTGTTTATTATTATATTAAATTGTTTATTTTTCTTCTGAATTATTTTTCATCTACTAAATTGTTACAATTTCAACAAAAAATATGAGTTTCTAACAAAAAAGTTAATTTTTAACCAAATTGTTTAATTTTGAAACAATTGTTTATGTTTCCACTAAACAATTAAATTTTTAACTAAAAAGGTAAATTTTTTGCCAAAAAGAATAATGTTCTATCAAAAAAGAAGACTTTTAAAACAAATTGTTTATTTGTATATGAAATTGTTTATTTTTATGCTGTTGTATTTTTATCAGAAAAAATAAATTTTTTACAAAAAAATTCATTTTTAACCAAATTGTTTAATTTTCAAACAAGTAAATAAATTTTCCACTATGAAGATACATGTTTTAATAAAAGAGACGAATTTGCAACCAAATTGTTTGTTTCTAGTAAATAGTTGTATTTTCAACTAAATTGTTTATTTGCATACCAAGTTATATATTTTTATACTAAATTGTTGCATTTTCAACCAAAAATATGAATTTTTGACCAAAAAATTAATTTTCAACCCAATTGTTTATTTTTGTACTCAAGTGTTGAAATTTCAAAAAAAAATATGAATTAAAAAAAAAATTACTTTCAACTAAAATATTTATTTTCTACTAAATTGTTGCATTTTTAACCAAAAAGGCAAATTTTCCACCAGGAAGAATTATGTTCTATCAAAAAAGAAGAATTTTCAAACAAATTTTTTATTTTTCTTCTAAATTGTTTATTATTATACAAAATTATTTATTCTTCTAAATCATTTATTCTTCTACTAAATTGTTACAATTTCAACAACAAAAAAATGAATTTCTAACAAAAAAGTTAATTTTCCACCAAAATGTTTAATTTTCAATTAATTGTTTATGTTTCCACTAAATAGTTACATTTTTAACTTAAAAGGTAAATTTCTTGCCAAAAAGAATAATGTTCTATCAAAAAAGAAGAATTTTCAACCAAATTGTTTATTTGTATAACAAATTGTTTATTTTTATACTAAACTGTTGTATTTCTAACAAAAAAATGAATTTTCAACAAAAAAATTAATTTTCAACCCAACTGGTTTATTTTTCTACTAAATTATTGAATTTTAAACAAAAAATATAAATTAAAAAAAATCACTTTCAACTAAATTATTTATTTTTCTTCTAAATTATTTATTTTCTACTAAATTGTTGCCTTTTTAACCAAAAAGGTAAATTTTCCATCAGGAAGAATTATGTTCTATAAAAAAGACGAAATTTTAACCAAAACTAATAATTTTCAACAAAAATGTTTATTTTCAACCATATTATTTGTTTGTCTACTAAATTGTTAAATTTTCCACCAAAAATATGAATTTTCAAAAAAAGTTCATTTTCAAACCAATTATTTATTTTTCTTCTAAATTGTTTATTATGATACTAAATTGTTCATTTTTCATATAAATTATTTATTCTTCTACTGAATTTTTGCAATTCCAACAAAAAATATGAATTTCTAGCAAAAAAGTTCATTATCAACCACATTGTTTAATTTTCAATTAATTGTTTATGTTTCCACTGAATAGTTAAATTTTCAACTTAAAAGGTAAATTTCTTACCAAAAAGAATACTGTTCTTGCAAAAAAGAATAATTTTTAACCAAATTGTTTATTTGTTTACCAAATTTTTTTTATACTAAATTGTTGTATTTTCAACAACAAAAAAATGAATTTTTGACGAGAAAATTTATTTTGAACCCAATTCTTTATTTTTCGAATAAATGAATGAAATTTCAACAAAAAATATAAAATACAAAAAATCACTTTTAACTAAATTCTTTATTCTTCTACTAAATTGTTGCAATTTCCACAAAAAATATGAATTTCTGAAAAAAAGTTAATTTCTAACCAAATTGTTTAATTTTTAAACAAGTAAATAAATTTTCCACCAAGAAGATTCATGTTTTAACAAAAGAGACGAATTTCTAACCAAATTGTTTATGTTTCTACCAAGTAGTTAAATTTTTAACTAAAAAGGTAAATTTCTTGCCAAAAAGAATAATGATCTATCAAAAAAGAAGAATTTTCAACCAAATTGTTTATTTTTATACTAAATTATTGGATTTTTAACAAACAAAAAAATCACTTCCAACTAAATTATTTATTTTTCTTCTAAATTATTTATTTTCTACTAAATTGTTGCATTTTTAAACAAAAAGGTAAATCTTCCACCAGGAAGAATAATGTTCTCTCAGAAAAGAAGAATTTTCAAACAAATTGTTTATTTTTCTTCTAAATTGTTTATTGTTATAATAAATTGTTTATTCTTCTAAATTATTTATTTTTCTACTAAATTGTTACAATTTTAACAAAAAAATATGAATTTCTAACAAAAAAATTCATTTTCAACCCAATTGTTTATTTTTTTACTACATTATTGAAATTACAACAAAAAATATAAATGAAAAAAAAATCAATTTTAACTACATTATTTATTTTCTACTAAATTGTTGCATTATTAAACAAAAAGATGAATATGCCACCAGGAAGAATAATTTTCTATCAAAAAGATGAGTTTTTAACCAAAACTAATAATTTTCAAAAATGTTAATTTTCAACCACATTGTTTATTTGTCTACTAAATTGTTAAAATTTCCAACAAAATATAAATTTTCAAAAAAAGTTCATTTTCAAAAAAATTGTTTATCTTTCTTCTAAATTGTTTATTATTACACTAAACTCTTTATTTTTCTTTAAATTATTTATTCTTCTACTAAATTGTTGCAATTTCAACAAAAAATATGAATTTCTAAAAAAAAGTTAATTTCCAACCAAATTGTTTGTTTTTCAAAAAATTGTTTATGTTTCTACTAAATAGTTGAATTTTCAACTAAAAAGGTAAATTTCTTGCCAAAAAGAATAATGTTCTATCAAGAAAAAAAACATTTCAAACAAATTGTTTATTTGTATACCAAATTGTTTTTTTTATACTAAATTCTTGCATTTTCAACCAAAAAAATGAATTTTCAACAAAAAAATTCATTTTCAACCCAATTGTTTATTTTTCTACTAAATTGTTAATATTTCAAAAAAATATGAATTTCAAAAAAATTACTTTCAACTAAATTATTTGTTTCTTCTAAATTATTTATTTTATACTAAATTGTTGCATTTTAAAACAAAAAATGTAAATTTTCCACCCAGAAGAATAATGTCCTACAAAAAATACGAATTTTTAACAAAATAGTTAAATTTTCAATTAAAAAAAAATGTCCGCCAAAAATGGAATCATAAAATTTTCAGTTAACAAAATTAATTTTCAAAAAAAAAAGAAAGAAATATTGAACTATTTGAATTTAACCAAAAAAGGAGATTTTCAAACTAAATCGTTTAATCCAAAACCAAAAATTTGAATTATCAAATAAAAAATCTGCCCGCTGCTTTTGAGTATGTCCACAGCTTTTCGTAAAATTATTTTTTTTAACTTTTAATGCTTCCCAGATAAAACTGAAAAACCATGATTTTTATGGTTTTTATGATGACAATAAAATTTGCGCCAAATTTCATTGATTTTTTTAATCAGAGCGTCAAAGTACATAAATATGCAGAGTTTGAAAAAAATCAAAAGTAAGAGTTATTCAGAACGTTATCCAAAAAATAAGACAAAAAATGTTTAACCATTTGAATTCGATTAAAAGAGTTTTATTTTTAAACAAATAGTTAAAATTAATATATTTTAAACAAAATAGAAGAATTTAAAAAAAAATTACCCAAATAGTTCAATAAAAAAATAAAATAATAATAATTTTCAACTAAAGAGCTGCAATTAAAACAAAATAGTTGGAGTTTTAATCAAACTATTATTATTATACCATTAAGTCACATTAGATTAATTATTAACTAATTCAATGAAATTTATTTTTATTAATTATAATTATTAAACTGTTTTTAAATTATATCTTTAGAGTCTCACATCAATTTTAAAAAGTTTCGCGATCTTCTTGCGAAATCAAGTCACAGCTGTTGAGCGATATATTTAAGCAAGCCCATTGGTAAAGTATCCGGAATCTGGGCCAGTGACAACATTGCTTGCAGAAGAGAGCTCTTCTCCAATTTAATTCAAGTCAATGGGGTTGTTGCGTATTTTCAAATAAATGTTTTCCCTCGCCAAAACTAAAAGAACACTACAAATTTTGATATAATTATTTCAGGAAAGTTTTTGTTTTAAATAGCTTTAATTATTTCTTTTTATTGTTTAAAAAGTACTCTCTGTAAATATTTTGAGCTAAGCGATAGAAAACTAGCCTATGGTCATTTATCGACAGTCGATAATGGTTCGTGTCCGTGCTAAGATGCAACCAATCAATCGCACAACTAGCAGGGACTCGCACCACCGGCCGATAATAGGATAGTACTCTCTACTACCGAACGTCGATATGGTAGAAATCTGCATTATCTCCAGTAGATAATTTCGGAATCTAGATTGTCTGCCGTCGATAAAATAGAAATCCATCTGCCTTCCGTCCGTAAAGTAGAAATCTAGATTATCTTTAGTTCGACCTTTGCTGGTTTGATGTTTAGCTTGGTCTTTTTTGAGAAATCAACGATAGTCTTGTGAAAAACCAAGTTTTGCATTTAAAAAAAAAGGATAATGTAAAGAAATTTAAGGAGTTTTATTATATAAATGTTTCAATGAATACATTTTTTTATATAAATTGGAAAAAAAGTGTAGGAAGCAAGAATCGAGCCCGCAACTTTCCGGCTTTGAACCGAAGCACAACGAGCTCAGCTACTCGGTCAGTTGGAAGATATAATTTTCTGATTCGTAAGAACAGTGACAAAAATTTTTTAATTGTTTTTCTTGAGATTTATAGCCCAGTATCGGAAAATTTAACTATTTGTATTATAACGTAAATATTTGTTATAAGCGTAACTTTTTTGTTGAAAAATTATATTTGGTTAGAAATTCAACTATTTTCCTAAAAATTCCTTTATTTTGTTAAAAATTCTTCTTTTTTTTGGTAAAAAATTATTCTTGCTTGAAAATGATTTTTTTTAATCAAAATGCAACTATTTGTTTAAAAATTAAACCGTTTTTTTTTTTGAAAATTTAAATATTTTGGTATAAAAATTAACTATTTAATTTTAAAAAAACTGTTCGTTTAAAAATGTAACTATGTGTTATAAAATTAACTTTTTCGTTGAAAAATAATGCTTGACTTTAAAATTCAACAATATGGTAAAAAATTTAACTATTCATGAAAAAATTTAATTATCTGTATTATAACGTAAATATTTTTTATAAGCTTAATTTTTTTGTTAAAAAATTGTATTTGGTTGGATATTTAACTATTTGTCTAAAAATTCATTTATTTTGTTCAAAATTCTTCTTTTTTTGGTAGAAAATTAATCTTGCTTGAAAATTATTATTTTTTATCAAAATTCAACCTTTTGTTTGAAAATTAAACCGTTTTTTTGAAAATTTAAATATTTTGGGTGAAAAATTAATAATTTAATAAAAAAAAGACTATTTTTTAGAAATAATCTTTTTCGGTAGAACAGTAACTTTTTTGTTGACAATTCAACTACTTCTTAAAAAATTAAGCTATTCACAAAAAAATTTAACTATTTGTATTATAACGTAACTATTTGTTATAAACTTAACTTTTTTGTTAAAAAATTATATTTTGTTGGAAATTTAACTATTTAGTTAAAAATTCTTTTTTTTTGTAGAAAAATAATCTTGCTTGAACATTTTATTTTACCAATATTCAACTATTTTTTTAAAAATTACCCTTTTTTTGAAAATTTAACTATTTTGGTAGAAAAATTAAAAATTTAATAAAAAAAATAATACTATTTTTCAAAAATTAATCTTTTTTGGTAGAGCAGTAACATTTTTGTTGGCAATTTACCTATTTGGTAAAAAATGAATCTATTCATCAAAAAATTTAACTATTTGTACTATAATGTAACTATTTGTTATAAACTTAACTTTTTTGTTGAAAAATTATATTTTGTTGGAAATTTAACTATTTGGTTAAAAATTCTTTTTTTTTGTAGAAAAATAATCTTGCTTGAAAATTTTATTTTACCAACATTCAACTATTTTTTTTTAAATTACCCTTTTTTTGAAAATTTACCTATTTTAGTAGAAAAATTAAAAATGTAATAAAAAAATAATACTATTAATTTAAAAATTTATCTTTTTTGGTAGAGCAGTAACTTTTTTGTTGACAATTTACC
>JAAAKG020055334.1:0-18146 GCA_010014905.2 Druon quercuslanigerum | reverse complement strand
ACGAAATTAGATAAGAACGCAAGGGGACACACGCGCGTATAATTAGGAGAAAGGAAGACGGATGACAATTTTCTTTTTGTTGATAAATTAAAAATAAAATTGAATTCAGATATTAACTTTTTTAACTTTAAAAAAATGTGCAAAATAAGTGCTTCTTGGTGCTCGCATGAGGTATGACTTCATCACCATCGAGTAACACAATCAGGGACTAATGTGCCACTAGTAACCACTTTTCTTTTACCCATTTCAAATGGGAACTAAAAAGTGATAGTCCAAATTGATTGCGTTACGATGATGGAGTCGATGAAAGCATAACTGCGTCCTAAACTTTGATTGTTCATTCAGAAAAACGAATCTTGATTTGAGGGTAATTGATTGGATCTCTTACCCATGTATATGGGGATTCATGCAATCAAGACCTGAATTATTGGACCTTTTACCCTTAGTTGGGAACTCGTCCAATAAAAGCAGAGAAAGAAATCGGAATGTGTGAAAACAAAATTAAAAAATGAATGACGAATCAATTAGTTTTTTTGAGAAGGTGAACTTCGAAACTCCCTTCAAGAAAAATGTATAAGCAATCAAGAAGCAAGGTTTAAATAAAAAAGAGTGAATTAGGACTCTTAATTTTTTTTTACTTCACAGGTAATTCTCCCGAATTAAAGTCTGTGAAGAGCAGGAAAAGAGTAAGAGATTATGTTGCAATGATTGCACATATAAAATTGCACATAGGTAATTACTGTTTGTTAAGACACATGTAAAGTAGTGCAACGTCATTCCTCAGGGAGGATTAATCTTTGTAATTATATAACTAAAAAGAGACAAGAAAAATGTATAAAAATAACCATGCACACTGACAACAACGAAACATAATATTCGCGTGCAATCCCATTCTCGCTTCTGTGGACCTGCTCAATTCGTAAAAGAAAGAATAACTTATATGTTAGCATAAAATTAAGACAAAATGAAGACTTTTCAAATACGGGCAATTATAGATGTTGAGACCCGCGAAAATTACGTCACTAGCGGCTTTTTAATGGAGAACTATTTTAAGATTCAGGGTATGAGACTCGAAAAGAGCGAACTCAAATTTAAAACGAACTTCGAACCAGAGATCTCAGACAAAATATCGTTTTTCATAGTAATATCGAATCGATCAATTCGCTTCAAATTTACTGTCCTCCCAGGATCGGCACCGATGTGCATACTCGGTACAGATTTCCTGAACAGGGCACATTAAATTATTGCACATTCCAAATCCCGTGACTTGAACGCATGGGAAGGAAAATGCGATACATTTTATCACCAAAAATAAAAGCAAATTAGCTGATCAATTGGTGAATTCAACGCTAGCAATCTAGGGAATAAATTACATGCGTAAATTTAATTTTGATAGAATTTAAATTAACTAAAAAAATGAAATGTCACAATTAATAAACTAGTGGGACACAAAAAAAAATGAATAAGTATAAAATTAGGTTAGTAAATATTAAGTAAAGTAACAACTGGTACAACTGGTGGGACCCTAGGATTAAGCAACGTAACAACTGGTACCCCTAGTGGGACCCGAAGATTAAGCAACGTAACATCTTGATACCTCTCCGGCTTCTACTTCTCCAGAGTTTTTTTATTTCTAAAGAGAAAAAAAGGTTCTTTTCTCTTGGGATGCACAGTAGAAGTAAAACTTCGAAGCAATATTAAAGTAAAATGATTTCATCGACTTCAGTAATTCCTTGAGTTTCACGAACTCCATGAATAAGCACCCTAAGAAGTTTCACTTCATTTAAATTTTCACCAAACGTTAAATCATTTTCTTTTCGCATGATACCTTGTCTCTGGTGTATTCTACGTGAAAGGTTTATAAAAGAGAAATTAAAGTAGAATAAATTATCTATCAAACTAATAATCCCTTTTGTGGAACGTTATTATAGATCGCTTTTTTCATTCAAAACTTATTTTTATGCACTGAATCAGAACTTCTTAATGTTTTCTTTAACTATTGTGCTTGGAAAAGTGCACATTTCTCAAAATTTATAATGGAGCGGAAAATCAATCACTATTAATCACGTAGGAACTTCTTTTTAAATAAACATAAAATTAATATAATGTAATGTTGCAGGTTTTACCAGCAAATCACTGTGCATTGGGTGGCCTGCGTCTCGTCGAGAGAGTATTCGTAGAGTATTCGGTTGAGCCTCGCACTGAACCTGTGTTCTTACTAGCCTTCTTCTTGGGCCTAATTCTACTGTTTCATTGAAAAAAGATAGTTTCTTTGTGGATTATTTGCTGCCTCGTTCCCGGACTTGGGTTCGTAAGAAGGTGTGCGACTTGATAATTTTGTTTAATTTTAATGTTCTTGTTTTTAAAGTGTTTGATTTTGGTATCCTCCTAATGGCGTCAGTAGACGCGGAGAAACTTGATTGTTTGATGCTCCAGGGCGGAATTTCGCGTGGATCCTCCGTTAAATTTAAATTATTTAAATTGCTTGTTCTTGAGTTTGTCAGCCAGACGTGGCCGTATGTCGTTTATTAAATATGTCATTTACTTTCTCTCCCTACCTGAGTGCTACTCTTTTTATAAACTTGCATTTAGTCGCTTTTCAAAATTGTTAAATTAATTGGTTGAATTATTTAAAGACTTCTCAGATGTTTTCCTTAGGTGAGATTTGTAGGTCCCACGCAACTCTAACAAAATAATGGGCTCGAGCTTTAAAAAATTATTTTCAAAAAGTAATTTTAGTTAATAATTATAAATGTCTCTTTTTTTGTTCAGAAGTTTTTCTTACAGGACGGCAAAATGAAGTTTGCCTGGCGCTGTTCAAAAACAAATTGAAAGCCCTCGGGGAAATGAATTTACAGTTTTGTTTTATCTATTTGAATAAAATGAAATCTTCGTTTTAACTGGCGCCGTAAAGTGTTTTGGGCAAACATTTTTAGAACGAGAAGAAATACTTAGGAAATGAGAAAAACAATAGATAGAGAAAGAGCAGAGAAAGCAAGATTAGATCGCGAAAGATTACGAAGAGGGACAAAAAAGGCAACAAAGAGAAAACGCAAAAATCAATGATGAAACTTTTGAAATCGATTCGTGCTTAAAAAGTAATAATAAATTTTAGAATGGTGCAGAAGAAATAATTAACTTTGAAGAGAATAGAAGCGGTAAAATGAAAATAAAAGAACTTTCTAAAGAAATTAAAAATTTGAATTATAAAATGGATAGAATTTTAAACACAGCGCAAAATTTATTTAATCGAAGTAATAAGTCACGAAATATACAAAATACAGATTATTTCAAAGAAACACATTTAGCATTTAACGAGCAAAGACAGGCGTTAACAGATGCAAGAAAAATTATAACAAATAATAGAAGTATCGGTCAAGAGGATGGATACCCTTCACCGAAACCGGTGCAAAGGCAGTTAATTATGAGAAAATCAAATTTGCCCTATTTCCAAACAGACTTGCAAGGTAGAATGGATAGATGTAGAGACGACGACGGAGAAAGAGATGAAATAATATTAAATAATTCGCATGAGAATGATTTAGACCCCTTTTCAAATAATGTCAAACTGGCCCATTAAATTAAAATGCAATACTGAAAATAGTTCCGATTTATTTTTTGAATAATTTAATGAGGTTCAAAAGATGGTACAAAATTGTTCACGGAAATCCGAAAAGTCAACGAGGAAGAATTCTGTAGGATTCTGAAGAAGAACTCCGGGCTTTTCTACGAAAAGCCCGTTTAAAAACGAATAGTAGGAAGCTTCAATTAAAAATAGTTGCTGAATTTACTAGCCACTATACAACGTAAAATTCTTGATTTCCGTAATTGACAAAACTGAACGAGCTCCGCGAACAAGCGGAAGAGGCTGACAACGCAGCATCTAGCACATCACGCAACGCCGAGAAGCAAGCATTCTACGGTCTTTAAAGTAAGAAAAAAGTGAGTAAAGAAGAATAAGCATAAGAAGTTAGAGAAATTGTACGGATTAATTGTTTTGTCGAACAAATTTATAACGTTTTTGGATGTTATAAATTTTGTATACGAACTATTGTAATCCTTAGGCTCGAGATTATGGTGCTCCCTGTCCTGCGTTCCTGAACAAACAAAAAACTTACCTTAAATTAACCTTGCGTGTACTCGTTCTAGCACGATTGCGCAAGTGAAAGGTTTAAACGCGAAAAAACTGTTACGAAAATAATGCATTCGGGCATTCCACGTTTATCGGGAAAATAAAATTGAAAAATTATAAAAATGATACCCTCTACCTCTAACTAAAAGTCCCTTGAACAAGTCCTATCCAATATTTTATCAGAACTCTCCTATATCAAGGTAGGAATGTCAACCTTCAGTAAAGAAAACGAGAACTGGCTACAGGAAATCTCAACGATATGCGAGAAGATAGGGCTTATAACCAAAGTCGAAACTGACAAAGAGCAGTCCTAGTATGCGTCAAACAATGACATGCAACGGCAAGATAGCATACAGTCGCTAGAGGCAGGCAAACTTCTGATCAAGGAATATGAGTTTGCAAAAGTTAAGGGTGTGAACACGTTCGGCCAGGCATGCCAACCCTCGGTAGTCACAGCAGCAGCGTTATCACCAGTAAGGACAAAAGCTTTATCACCGGTACGGGCAACTCTCCCACCAGCTCCACGTAGACTCTCGTCTAGCTATCGAGCTGCGAGTGGAGATGCAGCTAGCAAGGTCGTAAACAATCATTAGCCATAACACCCCCCATAGCGTCACGTAGGCCCACCTTTAGAACGAATGCGCGTGACACAGATTCGGATACAAGCGGTCCAGCTGTCGGACGCCCGCTAGCCACAGCTGTAGCTGATATTATTCCGGCTAAAGATGTGATTGGCACAATGAAAAGCTTAAGCGGGCACGATGACATGAGCATAGAAGATTTTATTAGAACCGTCAAACGCACGAAGCGCAGGTGCAAAGAACCCGATCTGTTATTGGATTTTATATCAGCGGTAAAAATATCGTGAAATACAGAATGCGCTATTTGATATAAACAAATTAACTATTACGATTATTTATACGACGGGCTACGTAAAAATTTATCCCAAGCAGGTTCGGTCTCAGCGTTATGCTCCAAATTAGAAAGCTATAAACAGGGTCCCAAGGAAACTATACAAACTTATATGCTGTACAGAGCGAGCACATTAGTCCGATTGAACGGAAAATAGCAATTAGCATCGAAGAAAAGAAGTGCACTAAGAGGTATATGCTGAACCTAATACGCGAAATAGGATTACAGGTTAAAGCTCAAAAGCCATCCCACCTCAACGAAGCACTAAACTATGCTGTTGAGATGAAAATGTGGCTGAAGGAAGCGCAGCCAGCGTGCATGACACCCACCACCTTCCGATCCTCCGTGAGGACACAATCTAATGCACCATCCCAGCAATTTGTACAAAATTCAGCTAATTCTACACAATTTAAACCACCTCTGTTTTATCAAAATCAGCCTACTCAAACAGTCTCTGGTAACTGCCATAAGTGCGGAAAGGCCGGGCATTACATGAGCCAATGTCCGATGAACATGCCGCGAAATTTTCCACAAGGTACCTTCGCAAGTCCGCAATGTCCGGGTAGAGAAGCAACTCTATTTATACCAAGTGGTAAGGGACCAAGAAGAAGCCGACGAGCAACTTCAATGCGATGATACAGTCGAGTATCTGCCATATCCGGAAGACTACAGTAAATACGGGGAAGAAGGGCAGAAAGACAGCAAGACTTTTCCCCTTAAAAAGAATTTTATAATGGGAAACGTCCGGCATCAGTCCCAAACGGCAACCTATTCCAATTACCTAGATAAAAAACAACTATTTCATATTGTTCCAAATGATTTCCCATTACCCGCAGACAGTATTATAGGATTATCCTTTTTCAGAAAGTATGATAGACACGCGATCACAGATAAATTTTTAATTCTAGAAAAATATAAATTACCACTTCATGGGGACGGAATTTATGCCGATGCAAATTCCATGAAGATTAATTGTATCCAGACTAGCGTACCCGATAAAATCGAGTTCTGGATAATTGAACCCAAAAATATCCCCGAAGAAATTTATCAGGTCAGAAAGTGAATGATAAAAGTACCCCAGTTTAACTATTCAAGAATACCGCAACTAGTTGAAGCCCCTATGTACGATGAAATTGTTAGTATAAATAAAATCTCCGAGGATCAGAGAATCGCGAAACTAAGCCTGACAAGTGTCCAAGAATAGCAAACCTATCCAAAACTCGACTAGACCACGTAGAACCAGCCATGGCTGACCCAGTTTGGAGAATAATCTCTCAATATATAGATCTGTATACGCTGGATAACGACTCTATGCCGTGCACCAGCCTTACGGAACATGAGATCGATCTTAAATCAGGGAATACCGTATTTGTTAAATCTTATAGACCCCCTGAATGTCATAGACAGTTCGTGAAAGAGCACGTAGCCGACATATTAGAACAGGGAGTAGTACGACAGTCCAACTTCCATTTCAACTCTCCCATATGGGTGGTACCTAAAAAAGGCGGTAAACTAAGAATGATAGTAAATTACCGAAAAATAAACGAGAACTCTGATCAAGATGCCTTTCTGCTTCCTGTGATCGATGACATTCTGAAACACTTAGGCAAAGCAAAGTTCTTTTCAGCATTCAACTTGAGCTCCGGCTTCCATAAAATACCAATGAATCTTATCTACCAATGAATCTTTCTCTACCAACTAGGGCCACTTTGAATCCACTCGAATACCTTTCGGCCTAAAGAACGCACCAGCCAGATTCCAGCGAATGATGGACCATGCTCTGAGAGGACTCGTACGGAAACGTTGTGTTGTTTATTTGGACGATATAGTAGTTTTCGTATCAACTATATAAGAGCATAACGAGAATTAAAGGGTAATACTGGATCGCTTTCGAGAAAAAGACTTGAAATTCCAGCCTGATAAATGTGCCATCAAAAATTTTAAGGAACCTAACTTTCAGAGGAACGTTCAATCCTTCTTAGGATTTGCAGGTTATTGCAGGAAATTTATTGAAAAGTTCTCACATATTGCCTAACTACATACAGAACTCACCAAAAAAAGTAACCATTTTAAATGGACCAATAGGCACCAACAAGCTTTCGACCGCTTAAAAGAAACCCTATGCACGGTTCCCATTCGTAAATATCCTGATTATCAGCAGAAATTTCTGCTGACTATCGATGATTTCAGCAAAGGAATAGGAGCAGTACTAAGCCAGGACGATCACCCATGTTGTTTTATATCCAGAACCCTTGATGGAGACGAGCAAAATTACTCAACCTCAGAAAAAGAACTACCTGCAGTCGTTTGGGCACCCAACGTTTACGACAATACCTCCTTGGTAGGACCTTTAGGATTCAGACCGATCACCAGGCACTAAAATGGCTCGATAGTGTTAAATATCCCTCTTCAAGATCACTGAAAATTTAGAAGAGGCATCGCTTAACGGAAAAACGCCTGATACTTCAGACGATGATTCGACAACTAGCACACCCGCACCTGTATCAGCCCTATGACTCGCGGGGAACTCCCACGCTAGATTTTGACCAAGAACTGTATGACAAGTTCCAACAGTGGCTGGAGGATAAAAAAGAAAATCTGTCAATTAGAAAGCCTAACGCAGCTGCTAAAGTCTGGAGCAGAATACAGAAAAGAAGAACAAATAACGCCAGCGTTGAGTTGCCACCGTATAACGAAAAGCTCTGGCTCATCAAGCTAGACAACCTTTCGGTGAAAATAAAAGTATAATCAAAGCAAGGCAACTAGGTGAGTGGAAAAACATGAAAACAGAGGTAATTAACTTCGTCAAAAGATGTCCAGTCTGCCAACTGCAGAAAACTACTCTGATAAAAAGGTAGGCCGAAACGATTACACCAGACACCCCAATAGACCCGAATAAAAAGATCGCAATATATATTTGACCCGTTACCTGAAACTATCAGAGGAAACAAGTACATCCTTAGCATTCAGGATCAACTGAAAAAGTACTAAAAGAGTACTAAAAGATCTCTTAAGGACTTGTATCGAGAACACTCAAGCCAAATGGGACGTAGTACTCAAATCATCACATTAGCTTATAATACTACCAAGCACGATAGTTTAGGAATCAGCCTATTCCAGGCAAGTTCGGTGGAGATAATGCAAACCTACCATTAACTCTAGGGACTACTCCTTAAAATATCAAGACTTGCTTGACTTGAGGACAGGCATAAGTGCTATCAAGACTCCAGAATAGTTCTGTCCCAACCAATCTACGGAGTAGGGAAAAAAGTTAAATTCATTAACCATGTTCCTTCCCATAAACTGTCCCCCAGTTGGAAAGGTCCCGCGATAATCCTGGAAAATTTAGATAATAACAACTATATGATAGCCTATGAGAATAAACAAATTAAGATACATACTAACCAGCTAATGTCCTATTATTAGGTGCTGCTAATACGTAATTCATGTCACCAGCGCCACTAGCAAGTATGGGCACGCCTAAAGCGCGCGTCTGTTGCATATCACGCTTCTCGCTCAATAATATGATACCTCGCGCTTCGCGCTCGGATATTTGTTCTTTACATTTGGAATGCTTGGATGAAACTTTATCAAAAAGATCTCTTTTAGATCGGAGTATTTATATGTGTCTTCATATTCTGAATTTTCTACTTGATTACTTGATTGATAGTGTAGATAAAGATTGAGTTTCTCACAGCTCTGTAGGCTTTGAGGTACACATTCTCATTATGACACTCGCGCTGCGCGCTCGATGAACAACGCAAAATATCCTACAAGCCTTCTTTTAAATTTTTTATGTATATCTTTATGTATATATCGTAGATATTTTTTTGAGAAAACTCTTTTTTTGATTTTTTTGAAGAGGTTAATTAACATATTTTAATAAAAAGAAGTCGAACGTTGAATTCTACAAAATCAAGAATAGCGACCTAGTCCAGTAACAGCTTACTCATTGACGAAATTGGCTGAATTTGGATATATTTGAAAAAGAATTTCGTGTTTTATGAAAAATTCAGAAAATACACAAAATTCAAAATATTCGATATAAATTCAAAGACTTCCACAGAATTCTGTAGAATTCAAAAGACTCTAAGGGATTCAAAATAATTCAGCATGTATTCTAAATATTTCACGAAAATTGGAAAAGTTTAAAAAATTTCAAATTATTCTAAGTCAATTCAAACATTAATATAGATTTCTGCACAAACAAAACGTGGATCCTAACTCTAGTAGTAATTTTCCGTCAATCAAAGATATTGACTTTGGAAAGAATTAAAAAGAATTACATGTTTTTAGTGAATTAAGAGAATTGAAAACATTTGATTAAATTGTATTGTATTTTATCTTAAACACGTTTAAATAAAAGAACTGCTTTTTCGTAAAGTTATATTACGCTTCGATAAAACTTTAGCCCATGTGACTTGACCAGACAAACACATTTGTAATCGCATTTTTTTTTAATGTTCGAAGCAAAGTGGAGTTACTGCGGTAACCTTCAGTGCTCAAAATACGCACCGGAATCTAAAGTTTTTTGCGACTTTTCGATTTGAATTTTCTTTAAACTTTTTTCTTTAAAATCTATTTATTAATCTATGTATCAACAGAGTTCATTTTAAAGAGGAAATTCGAAATATTATATAAATTATTTTTGTGATCGTAATCATAAAAATGGCGTGTTTTCATGAACAAAGAAAGAAGTACGCGTTATGAACAGTGACTGGCGGTGCGTTAGATAAGTTACAAATGAGGGTTTAGTAAGCATTATTTGACATTAAGGGAGCTCGATTTGTGCGTGTTTCCGTATTTTCGCAACGCTGGAGAGACTGTGGTTGACAATGATAGAAAGAGAAATTCATAGCTGATTTTCTAATGCGAGGTGTAAAGTGCTATATGAGTTATTTATGCAAATAGAGTTTAACCGCTTTCACATCATTCATGATTTTATAATGAAAACTCTCGTGCGTGCCTCCACCGACTCAAAATGCGATTTTGCGTTTGTCATGAGTGCATGAAAACACGCCTTTTATTAATTTGTTCTAAAACTTATCATTCGTAACTCCTGTGAACTAACGGCTTTCTTTATGAAACTCGCACCATATTGTAACTCGTCTACGGTTTCGGCACCTACGGCGCCCGCACCCACGACCCGTTACTATGATGCAATTGAGAGTAAATAACTGATAACTTACCAGGTATGAGCTCTTGGATAATTATCAAGCGTGCCCCACTTTTCAATTGTAAATAACTGGGGCCCATTACTTCCATATAACTCTTTAAAACCATTCATAGGCACTCGAGATGTTCCAGTTACAAATTGCAAAAGTCTAGCTCGCATTTCATTATTGAACGATAGAACAACTCGCCAGAACCACTGAACTGTAATGTTATTTGCATGATAGTCTCCCTTGTACAAAGTGTTTTGTTTCCAATCTTTAACGTCAATATGTTGAATACCGCACATGAGCAATTCCAATTCATGTTCATCAAATATTTTTACCAGATTTAAGGGTACAAGAGCATTGAAACCTTCGAGAAAAGCATTCATTTGATCCTGAACTCGTGAGACAAACCTCCATTGTATAACCAAGCTTATATATTCGTCTTTGTTTTCATCTGATAAGGGTACATTTGCCCCGTTAGATTTAAGTTCTCTTTGCGATGTATGCCCAAAGCTCTCTTCATCAACGCAAAAAGTTAGTTCTAACTCGCTAGGATCATTTTCTTTTATCCATAATAACGAATTGTAGTACTCAGAATCTACGCTTTCCATATCTTTAAGATCGATGGTTTTTCCCAGCATCATCTTGTAAAACGGTCGAATGAAAAATGCTTGTAAAAAAAATCACTACAGTTAACAAAAAGTTTTAATTTCTTAGTATCAATTTATTTAAAAGAATATTTTCTATGGAAATTTACCATCCAGAAGTTTTCCGTGATAAACTGCCATGCCTGCGATTCGACCAATAAATTTGAAATAGTTCAAGTGTTCCTCATTACAGACCCCAGAAGCTGGATTTATTTGTAGAGTGTAATTATCCCTAAAACAAAGTTTTATACATGAAAAGAATTTTTAAAAATTTAAGTCAATTAAAAAATGAAAAGTATGTCATATAGTAATTAGTAAAGATCCCTGAAAAATGGGCGATTTATCACAAATGCGGAGCAAACCGCCAAACCATGATAAGGAAATTTATAATCAAAAGTAAAATGATTATTGCCCTCGTCCACCTTGAGATTAGAAAATTGTCAAAAAAATAAAGTTTCATAGGGCAGAAAATGTATAGGAAATAGTTGAATGAACACGACTTGTGTCAAAGAAATGTTCTATTTGGGTTCTTGTTTGGTAAAGGAGAAATATGTTCAAGAAAAGTCACTACCACAATACACAATAAAAATCCCACTGTTTAAACTTAAAGCACTTAAAAAGAAAAATCTTAGTGTAAATATTTGAGATACACGAGCACGGTTAAATAGCAGGTTTCCGAATCTGCAGGCCTAAAAGAAGATCTTAAAGAATTGAAAGAAGTTTTATAGAAATTATTAGAGAAGGCATTAGAATTACACCTCAATATTAAGCAATGGGATACTAATCGATGTATTATTAATGAACGCCAAACTTTTGGAGATGGTGTGTGCATAAATTAATTCCTGCAATTCAACGTACAATGATGCATCTGTTCATCTCCAGATAAAATTTTTAACTTCCTTGTTAATAATAAGAATGAGCGTTCAGTTTAAAAAATTTTGAACAACAAAAATCGATCAGTAATCTAAAACTTCATATTTTTAAAAACTGTTAAAAGATTCATTAATATTACATCCTAGGATATCTTTATCTAAAATAAAATAAAATATAATGTTAAGCTTCTTTCATAAAGGAAGAATAAGATCTGTTGTTGAACTGTATGTTTTATTTTAATATGTTTAATTTAATTAAAATCATTTTTTACATTCTTATCAAAGCAAGAAAGAGATATATGTTGTCAATCAATATATATGGAACATAATACAAAAAAGTTCACATTTGGGATATAATTGAGTGAGAAGCACAAGATATGTGACAATAACGTGTTCGTTAAAACCGAAGAAGCTTTAACAAAAGATAATTCACAAATACCAAATGACATTAATATGTATCGCCGTGATATGAATGTGTTCGTACAGCGAGCCGCGCGCGACGAAAATGTGCCTGCGCAGCGAAGCAGTTTTTTAAAACTATATTTTACATAATTTCACATAAGACTCCTAGAGCCTCTGCCAAGGGCGTCTGTGGCCATTTGTATGCTAGAGGGAAAACTTGTATACTTATTTCGGCTGTATTATTGGAAGTTTAACTAAATAAACAAATGTCCGAGACAAGCAGGATTCGGGTCCAGCAAGTGAAAATCTCCGGAAATCCGAAATCGCCGCCATGAGGCGGGCTGAATGCAGAAAGCTTTCCCATTGAGATTTTTTGTGAGTCCCATCTAATTAAAATTCAGTTTCAGAAGACTAAACGATTCTTCAAGGCAGATATTTTTTGCGATTTATGCTACCAATCGATATCTTGGGGTGAATAATGCGAAGAGATAAGGGAGCGCACAGTATTACTGCCTCCAGCACACGTATAGGTGAGCGTGAGTTGTCTTTCTCAAGGAAAGGACGGGTCGAAGGTGAGATGCGAGATGGATATGAGGCTTTATCGATCAATAATTAAAAAATTGAAACGGAGGAAACGGAACTCAGCGAAATGAACAAAAACAGAATGGACGAACAGGATACGCGACTGTTACCACGCGCATGAAATGCGCATAATAGGCGTTAGATGTTGCCAAGTCAGAATAAAATCGTTTGTACTGAGTAATTCTCGAGTGAACATAAGTATATAAATATAATATCTTTATCTAAAAATTCCCAACAGAAATTTGCGTGTCTACGAATTTGAGTGAATTGTGTATAAGTTAGCAAGATAACAGAATCCCTTGCTTAGTCTCAATTTAACTGAAACGCAGTTGAATTCGAGCCAACCCCTCTTCCACCTTTACCTTCTCTACCCTTGGCCCTTCCTCTTTTTTTATCAGTTCTTTTCTATCATCTTCTAGTATACATTCGCTGACGTATATTACCCTGGTATTCAGATTTTTCAGAACCATATCGGGCTTTATAGCACTGATATAATGAGTGAAGGAGAAAAGAAATGCCAGTAGATCTTACACTGATGATTTTACACAACGCACTCGAACTCCATCAGGGCGTATAATAAGACGGGTATTATACCAAATCCATAGAAGTGCCGAATATGGTAATATAACACTTTTAATGCCTCATTGAGTCTCTCTATGTACGCGTAGCATGCATACTTTAGGCATCCAAGCGTTTCTGGCTCTTGCTCGCACACTCGGCAGTTTGTATCGCCTAGAGGTACATTCATTTTATGATCGCGGTAAACTAATATGTCTATAGCATCGTCTTGAGAGGCAAAAAGAAATGCGCCAGTCCCCGATCTCAATTCAACAGATTTGAGAATCATGTTGGACTGACACATCGACCGTTGCTCTCTACGTATAGTGGCGTATATAGGTCGCCTGGACCTTATGCTTTTAGATAATTCGGAATCCCAAATTTGGCGATACCTTTTTTCAAGAGCCGTTTTTAACACACACCCATTTTGAGTTTCCGTCTGCGGTATTCCAAGATATGCATATGATTCTCCATTACGAAGATTTTGAATGTTATTTCCACCTAAAAGTTGAAGACCCTGATTGTCCCGCGATGATGTATTTTCTTGTCTTCCTTTGTACAGATGGACGCAGACACGCTTGTCCAGTCCAAAGCTCATGCCAATTTCTTAAGAGTACCTATTTACCGCCGCCACAAAGATTTCAAGGTTATCTTTTGAAGACGCAAAGGGTTTAAGGTCGTCCTTATATAAAAGCTGGTTGACCTTAAAATCTCTTCTGTTCGGCGGGCTACATAGGTATCCAGAGCTTTTGCCTCGGAGCCGTAAGAGTATAAGCTCTTTCATACATCCCAACGTTTTTGGATGTACCTCAAGGCACTCAAAGTGCTTAATAAGTAGCTCATGGTTCGTGTTCTCGAATGTCTTTCGGTAGTCAATCTAAGTCATGGACAGATTGCGTCAATACCTGGTGGAATCCTGGGTAATACACCTGTCTAAAAACAAATGTGTATAGCATTAAGACTGTAATTAAGAATTTGAAAAATGGTAAGTCTACTGATTTTGATGGTATTACATCTTCTGAACGAGTTTATAATTACGTGTGTAGAGGAAGGAGAAGTTTCAATTAATTGAAGGCACCAATTCGGAAAATGTTCACGTACTTCATATCCAAAGACTTCAAAACTTTAAAATAAGACAATTCATGGGGAATTAGAGGACCAGGACATTCATCCCAATCACAGACGCCAGCAGTTCAGTGTTTTAAAATCTCACGCATAATAGATACTTGACTAGTAGAATTAGATGCAACATTTAATCGTAATTTTCTCATGCAATTAAATATTCTGCAATAACCTAAATCACTATACCTAATGTTTTTAAACCAGATCCCTCTTTCACATGATGATCTCAATGTATGTATTAATCTTAAACAAAAAAAAAATTAATAAATCAGAGAGATAAATAAAGCATCGTATTTCATAAATGGGATTTTGATACAATCTGCTATATAAAGTGCAAATTTGTACCCTTGAGGCTTGATACTGTCCACACCTTTGCATAAATCGACTTGAAAATATATACACGTGTAGATTTCGCACTGGAGATGGTTCCTGCCTAAAACGGATGATGCTTATAGAAATCCACAGTTTTTGACCAATCGTTACCAAATTTGGCACACATTCTTTGGGCTCCTAAACAGTTCATCAGAGTATGAGGGGGCATACGAAGGAATAAGGAAAGGAGGGGAGAGGGCACATTCATAGTTTTTTACCAATCGGCATCAAATTTTTCAAGTATATTCTTTGGGCTCCCGGACAGGTCGTATGAGTATGAGCGGATGATGGAATGGAGGGGGGGGGGGGGGAAATATATAAAAAAATTAAAGCATGGAGGGGGCATAAGAGGAGAGGGCAGGTATGATGCTTATGCAAATATACACTTCTTGACCAATCAGCCGCGTTTGGATTTGATGATATTAAAAAGGAATTAAATACGTATTAAATGTGTTCAACTTTAAATATATAGATAGGCGAAATCACAAACTTAATCCACCGTATGAATATGACAGAATTTTTCAGGAGGACACATGCGAATTTTGATGAGACCGAAGTGCTTTGAAAGTTTTTTTCAAGTTATGTTGCAATTTCACGACTGATTTAAAATTCTAAAAACTTTATTTGATGACTCAAGTGCCATTTTTATAATTAAAAATAATGGCCATTTTCTAGGTTAAAAGTTATATTTCTTTTTAATCTTCTTAGAGTTTTTCCAAGTTTATTTCAAATTTCTTGTTCACTTCGCATGTTTAAAAATGAAATTTTATTACTTGAGTACGAGTTTTATGATTTAAAAGTCAGAAACGCCTTTTCCATTTTATGGTTTTCAGTTTTTATATCCTTTTTCGTATTTAGAGTTTTTCTTAAGCTTTGTGCAAGTTTCACAAGTGATGTGGAATTTGTGGAAACTGAATTCGAAAACTTAGATACAATTTTTATAATGAAAATTCGTAAGATACACTTACATTGTTCTGTATTCAAGATTTTATTTCTATTTTAGTTTCTCAGAGTTTTTTCAATTTGCCTTCAAATTTCATTATCGACTTCGAACTTTTTTAACCAAATTCCACGATAAATACTTAAAATTTTATGTTGATTCCATTCCGGTATTTCATAGCAAACTTAATATCAAGAGAAAACATGTAAGTAAAATCAAATGCAATACAAAATTTGACTTTTAAACGCGTAGTTCAATCATAAGGTGAGTTAATGTTAAGTAAGAAAAAGTATTTTCCAATAACTTTCTACCACTTGTATTATATTTCCGTTTGTTCTCGATGTATAGTATTAATTAAAGCAACCGTTCCGCGACGGCCAATCCGCCGCTACTGGGCGGATTGGCGATATGGTGGCGGTTTTTCTGAAAATGTTCAAACTTAATTTTCTTAAAAAGGCCAAAGACAAGGCTAAAAAAAGAATTTATCCCGCAGAATGAAATACTTGAAAGCGAAAGAAGATTCCGTGCCGCGAATTTAATTCAAATTTTACTTAAATAAAAATATCTGATAAAACGTACTTAACTTTTTGCTGTCTCTCTGAAATTAAAGTAAGAGAGTAAAATTTAAGTTTCACAAAACTACAATTACAAGATCGAAACAGGTAACATAGTCTATATCCATTCTATTACTTATACATACTTTGTACGCATTAATACACGAGTGTAATTACAATCATCCCAGCAGACACGATCAGTAAATATTCCATAAAGAAGGGAATAGCTATACATAAAAATATTACGATCGTGTTCCATGACAATTACAGAATATAAAGGTCACACTTTTCTGTAACGCTGTTACTGTAAGGATACGTAACAGTTTTGGAATTCTGTTCTGTAACCAATATAGAACAGCATGATTGAACTGTTACTTCATTAGAATGTCACAATTGTTACGAAAATAGAACAGAAAGGGCGCACTGTTCTGTAACAATCTTAGACTAGTTTTGTACCAATTGTCGGGCGCAGTAGGAACCGTACTCAAATAACGTAACAGCTCAAGGGAGAGGGGAGGGGAGTCAAGGCAGTTTGTTATGATTTATTACGGTAGGGGGAGATGGTCCTTCACTCATGACAGTACGGGAGGGAGACAACATTAGAGGGGACAGGATGAGAGGGATTACTGTAGTAAGAGGCAAAAAGGGCGGGAAACGTATGTAGAGAATCATGGAGGACATGTTACTGGAATCTAGCAGGATTGGAGAAAAAGGATAGGGATTTTATGACAAATTTGACACAAATATACAAAATAATCGTAGCTATAACTGATCCAAAACTGTTTTTCCTTTCTTCTTGAGTCAGTCTTGTAACGTCCGTCTGTAAACATTGTTTTAAATTATGTGACACTTTAAAAAATTATTGGAGCCTCTCCAATATCTGTGAGGTTTCAATTAAATGACATTTTCATTCTTTATATTACACTTTTTTAAATTACGTTTTTTGTTTTTTGTAAAATATCACATCGCTTTTTGACTCAGATATGTGAAATCAACTCTTGAAAAATACTCGCAGTATCAGTCAAAACGTTGAGGATTTTTTAAAAGAAATAAATATGTTGTTTACATGTTATTTCGGATTCTTTTATTTTGACTTCATTATTGACCATAATTCCGAATACATTGCTGAATTTATCTGGAATATTTATTGAAATTTTACACTGTGGGATGTAGTAGTAATGATGGAGACGTGGCTAGATGAAAATGAATAGGAAACAGTAAGGAGGAGGTTACCAAGAGTTTACAAATGTCAAGTTAAAAGTCCAAAGGGGAAGAGTAAAAGTCATAGCAATGGGAGGAATGGTAATGGGGGTAAGGAACGAGTGCTTCACAGAGAAGTATAGGAAAGAGTGGAATGAACAAAAAGAAGGATTAATAGCAGAAGAGGTAAAGATGGGAGGAGAGAAGTGGAAGATAGTGGGGGGCTATGTGAACAGTGTTATTTAGGAGAAAGCAAAGGGGGTGAAAGAAATGACGGAAAAAGATAAGGAAGCGATGAGGCTTATAATAAGTGGGGATTTCAATTCGAGAACAGGCGATATAGGAGGAAGGAATTGGGGAGGAGAGAGAGAAAGAAAACCCAAAGTGAAGGTACTTAATGGGGAGGAAAGAAATTTTTAAGCTTAGAGCATTTGAGATGCTTTATTTTCAACAAAAATATAGAGGGAAATGAGGAAGGAGAATATACGCACTCGATAGGATAAAGGGGACCAGTAATTAATTATGTGTTAGTGGACGAAGAGGTAACAGACAAGGTCCACAAGCTAGAGGTAGGAGATTAAAATTTAAGAAATGAGATTAAAATCAAATTTAAAATTCTAATTTACGTTCAATAATCAAGTTAATGAGCAGAATTCCTAAAACTAAAACCAAAAATGGTTTGATAATGATAAAA
>JAAAKG020055323.1:0-18147 GCA_010014905.2 Druon quercuslanigerum | reverse complement strand
CTTGTTAAAAAATGAATCATTTTGGTATGAAATTTATGTTTCTTCGTTATTTTATTTTATGAGTTATATTATTTTTATTTTTATATTTTTTACTTGAAAGTTAATGTATTTCGTTAAAAACTTACCTTTTTTGGTGGAAAGTTATTCTTCTTAATTGAAAATTCATTTTTTTGTTAAAGATTTCCAACTAGTTATTTTAGTTTCGTCCCCTATGCGATAATTTTTTGTTCTTCGTTTTCATGTCATGTTTAATTATGTGTAATTTACAGGTCTTGGACTCACGTAACTATTGACACTATTTGACACTTTTTACAAGCAATGCCACTATTTTCTCACGATTGCCCGCTAATGACACTATTTCTTCACTTTCACTTTAAAAAGTTTTTCGAACTTCTTCACTGATTGGCTAAAATAACATGCGCCTTACATCTCAAATATAGACATATATACTTAAAAATAGTTCCAACAATTATAAATACATAAATTTATTAATTTTTTTATTTTATGTGACTTTGAAAAACTTTTCAACTTCAAGGAAAGACAGGAAAAGTTCAGGGAATATTTTCAAGCGTACTTAACTTTTTTAATTGCAATATTAAATTATATAAAAACGTTTTTTTATCTGTAAAATTTAATTTACTATTCTGAATTTTCAGTTTTTCCAATTAAACTTCTTTTTATGATTTTTAATAATCTCAGAAAAATATATTTTATTAAAAATATTATTATGTTAAATATGTAATGAATGAACAAAAAATTTAGAAAATGATTATTTATGTTTTAAGTATTATTCATTTTTTTATTATTTTTCATTGAAAATACTAATATATCTGGTTTGATTATAAATTAAAATTTTTTCTTTAAAATTCGTCTTTTTCTGGAAATTTAATCTTCTAGATTGAAAATTCATTTTTTGAAGGTTTGTTTCTTCTGTTGAAAATTTACCTATTTAGTGGAAATTTCTTCTTTTTTTATTTTTAATCTAGAAGATTAACTTTCCAGAAAAAAAACAAATTTTTAAGAAAATATTTAAATCAATAACTAAAAAAATATGCAACTAAAAATGGAATAGTTGAGGTAGTCACTTTAACTATTTCATTTTTAGTTGCATATTTTTTTAGTTATTGATTTAAATATTTTCTTAAAAATTTGTTTTTTTTTCTGGAAAATTAATCTTCTAGATTAAAAATTCTTTTTTTTAAAGATTGATTTCTTCAGTTGAAAATATATCTATTTAGTCGAAAATCATTCTTTTTTTATAATTAATTGGGTTGCAGATTCATCACTTGAGTTGAAAAAGTTTTGAAATTTAAAAGTTGTAATTTTTTTGGTTTGAAAATGTTATTATTTTCTTAAGAGTCTATTTCTTCTGGTGAAAATTTATTTTTTTGACTTTAAATTTAATAATTCCTTTTTTGTTTGAAAATTTGTCTTTTTTTTTGCAACTTCAACTATTTGGTTGAAAATTCATAAATTTGATGGAAAATTCGCATTTTTTGTAGAAAAATAATCTTCTAGGCTAAAAATTAATTTTTTAATTGAAGATTCATTAGTTTAGTTGCAAATTTATTTATTTAGTTGAATGTTCAACTATTTTCTTGAAAATTAATTTATTGTTTGAAAATTTATTTTTTCGACTGTGAATTTAATAATTCCATTTTTGGTTAAAAAAAGATCTAAAATTAATCGAAAATTTAACTATCTGTTTGACAATTAATATATTTTGTTAGAAATTCGTCTTTTTTGGTAGAGAATCAATCTTCCAGGTTGAAAACTAATTTTTTTTCTTTCGAAAATTTATCTTTTTTGTTGAAAAATCAACAATTTGTTTTTAAAATTAATGTATTTTGTTGAAATTTCGTCTTTTTTGGTAGCAAATTAAATCTTTTTTTTGACGATTAATAATTTTTCTTCTAAATTAATTTCTCAGTTGAAGATTCAATTTTTTAAATTGTTTTTTTATAGAAAATTTATTTTTTAAATTGTGCGTTTAATGATTCCATTTTTTTAATCAAAAATCTTATTTTTTGTTTTGAAAATTGAACTATTTGGTTGGAAATTTGTATATTTCAGTGAAAAATGTAACTTTTTTTATAATTTATTCTTATGGTGGAAAATTCGACTTTTTTCTTATTAAACTATTTACTTGAAAATCCATATATTTGGTTGAAAGTTTATATATTTTGTTGAAAATTTGTATTTTTTTATAAAAAATTAATCACCAAGGTTAAAAATAAATTTTTTTTGAAGATTCATCAGTATAGTCGAAAATTTATTTCCTTAGTTGAAAGTTCAAATATTTTTATGAAAATTAATATTTTTTTTTGAAAATTCATTTTTTCGACTGTGAATTTAATAATTCCATTTTTATTTGAAAATTTTTCTTCTTTGGCCTACAATTCAACTATTTGTTTAAAAGTTGATTATTGTGTTAAAAATTCGTATTTTTTTGTAAAAAATTGATCTTATAGTTTAAAACTATTTTTTGTTGTTGTGAAGATTCATTATTTTTCTTGTAAATTCATTTCTTTAGTTAAAGATGAAATTTTGTTTAAATTCGATTTTTTATAAATTTCATTTTTTAGAATGTTAATTTAAAGGTTCCATTTTTTGTCGAAAAATTTATATTCTTCGTTGAAAATGAATATTTTGGTTGAAAATTCAACTGTTTATTTTTTGGTTTAAAGGTTCAATTTATTTTAAAATTTATTTCCTTACTTAAAATATTAAATATTTTGCTGAAAAGGCATTTTTTGTTGAATTTAATACTTTCAATTTTGCTTAAAGAAATTTCTTTTTTGGCCTACAATGCAATTATTTATTTGAAAGTTCATGTATTTTGTTAAAAATTTGGTCTTTTTTTAATAGAAAATTGATGTTACATTTGAAAACTTTTTTTTTCGTGTTTTTTAAAGAAAATTCAGTTGATAGATTGTGAATTTAATCATTCCATTTTTTATTTAAAAAAAATTAATTTGTTTCTTTTTAACATTTAGCTATTTTGTTTGAAATTTGTATTTTTTAGTAAAAAATTCTCTTGTTGGTTGATAATTCATCTTTTAGGTCAAAAATTAATATTTTTCGCTGAGAATTCAACTATTTGGTTCAAATTTAACAAATTTGTTTGAAAATTCGTATTTTTTTAAAGAAAATTATCAATTCTGAATACTAATTTATTTTAGTTGAAGATTCATCATTTTAGTTGCAAATTCATTTCTTTTTTTGAAATATAGAATTATCTTCTATTTTTGGTTAAAAAATGATCTAAAATTGGTTGAAAATTTAACTATCTGTTTGAAACTTCATATATTTTATTGAAAATTCGTCTTTTTTTTGGTAGACAATTAATATTCTAGGTTGAAATCTAATATTTTTTTTGGTTGATTATTTATCTTTTTTTTTCAAATCCAACAATTTGTTTTAAAATTAATGTATTTTGTTGAAATTTTGTCTTTTTTGGTAGCAAATGAAAACTTTTTTTGTTGAAAATTCATCATTTTTCTTTTAAATTGATTTCTCCAGTTAAAGATTGAATCTTTTTAATTTGTTGTTTATAGAAAATTCATTTTTTAGATTGTTCGTTTCTTAATTCCATTTTTTATAAAAAATGTAATTTTTTGTTTTGAAAAATGATTTATTTTTTTGGAAATTTATATTTTTCAGTAAACAATGTCTCTTTTTTTTAGAATTTATATTTTTAGTAGAAAATTCAATTGTTTGGTTGAAAGTTTATATATTTTATTGAAAATTCGTATTTTTTTAATAAAAAATTAATCACCAATGTTAAAAATAGATTTTTTTTGAAGATTCATCAGTTTAGTCGAAAATTCATTTCCTTAGTTGAAAGTTTAAATATTTTTAAATTAATATTTTTATTTTTGTCGAAAATTCATGTTTACGACTGTGAATATAATAATTTCATTTTTGTTTGAAAATTTTTTTTCTTTTGTCAACATTTGAACTATTTGTGTAAAAGTTCATTTTTTTTTAAGTCCGTATTTTTTGTAGAAAATTGATCTTATAGTTTGAAAACTATGTTTTGTTTTTCTGAAAATTCATTTTTTTACTTGTAAATTCATTTCTTTAGTTGAAGATTAAATTTTTTTATTTGTTTTTATATAGAAAATTCATTTTTTCGACTTTGAATGTAATGTTTCCATTTTTGTTTGAAATTTTTTTTCTACTTCTACTATTCTAATATTTGTTTGAAAATTTATTTTTTTTTTAATGAAAATTAATTGTTTCGACTGTGAATTAAATAATTCCATTTTTGGTTAAAAAATTATCTAAAATTGATCGAAAATTTATTGATCTGATAGAAAATTCGTCTTTTTTGTCAGACAATTAATCTTCCAGGTTGAAAATTAATTTTTTTTTGTTGAAAATTTATCTTTTTTCCCAAGTTTAACTATTTGGTTTAAAATTCATATATTTTCTTGAATATTCGCCTTTTCAGTAGAGAATTATCTTCTTTGTTGAAAATTTATCTTTTTTGGTCAAAATTCAACAATTTGTTTGAAAATTCATGTATTTTCTTGAAATTTCTTTTTTTTTTTGGTAGCAAATGAAAACTTTTTTTTGAAAATTTTTTAAATTTGTTTTTTATAGAAAATTCATTTTGTAGATTGTGGTTTAATAATTCCATTTTTAAAAACATAATTGTTTTGCCTTGCAAATTGAACTATTTTGCTGGAAATTTGTATTTTTTAGTAAAAAATGTCTCTTTTCTTTTTGAATTGATCTTTTTGGTAAAAAATTCAATTATTTCTTGAAAGTTTATATATTTTGTTAAACGTTCGTATTTTTTTGTAATGAAAAATTAATCACCAGGGTGAAAAATACATTTTCTTTGTTTGAAGATTTATGAGTTTAGTCGAAAATTCATTTCCTTAGTTGAAAGTTCAAATATTTTGTTGGAAATAATTTTTTTTTTGCAAATTTATTTGTTTGACTGTGAATTTAATAATTACATTTTTGGTTAAAAATTTTTCTTCTTCTTTTTTAAAAATTCGTAATTTTTATAGAAAACTGATCTTGTAGTCTGAACACTATTTTTGTTGTTGTAAAGATTCATTTTTTTCTTGTAAATTCATTTCTTTAGTTAAAGATTCAATTTTTTTAAATTCGTTCTTTTAGAAATTCCATTTTTTAGGTTGTTAATTTAATGATTTCATTTTTTGTAAAAACGTAATTTTTTCATTTTTAAAATTAAACCATTTTGTTGGAAATTTGTATTTTTTTATAGAAAAGTTAATAAATTTTTGAAAATTCTTCTTCTTTCAAAAAATTTATCTGCTTGGTTGAAAATAATCTTTTTGGTTGAAATTTCAAGTGTTTGGTTGAAATTTTATATATTCTGTTAAAAATTCTATTTTTTTCTAAAAAAATAATCACCAAGGTTTCATTTTTTTTTAATTTAAAGTTTCATCAGTTTAGTTCAAAATTTATTTCGTTAGTTAAAAGTTTAAATATTTTGCTTAAGAGGTATTTTTTGTTCCTTTAAAAATTTGTTTTGTCGACTGTGAATTTAATATATCCATTTTTGGTTAAAAAATTTTCTTTTTTGGCCTACAATTTAACTATTTTTTTAAAAGTTTGTGTATTTTGTTTAAAAATTGGTCTTTTTTGGTAAAAAATTGATGTTACACTTTAAAAACTATTTTTTTGTGAAGATTTATTATTTTTCTTGTAAATTAATTTCTTTATTTGAGGATTTAAATTTTGTTTTTATTTTGTTTTTAAATTAGAGAATTTACTTTTTAGATTGTGAATTTAATTATTCCATTTGTTATAAAAAAATTTAATTTTTTTTAAATTCAACTATTTTCTTTGATTTTTGGTTAAAAAGTTGTCCTTTTTAGCCTTAAATTCATTTATGTGCTTAAAAGTTCATGTATTTTGTAAAAAATTCTTATTTTTTGGTAGAAAATTGATTTTATAGTTTGAAAACTATTTTTTTTTGTTGTGAAGATTCATTTTTTTTCTTGTCAATTTATTTTTTTAGCTGAAAATGAGATTTTGTTTAATTTATTTTTTTTAGAAATTTCATTTTTTAGATTGTTAGTTTAATTATTCCTTGTTTTGTCACAATGAAATTTGTTCGTTTTTAAAATTCAACTATTTTTTGGAAATTTGTATTTTTGAATAAAAAAGTTCATAAGTTTGGTTGAAAATTTGTATTTTTTATGGAAAACTAATCACCAAGGTTAAAAAAAATTTTTGGCCTAAAATTCAACTATTTATTTAAAAGTTTATGTATTTTGTTTAAAAAATTGGTCTTTTTTGGTAGAAAATTGATTTTATAGTTTGAAAACTATTATTTTTTGTTTTTTTTTTCGTTTTTTTTATAGAAAATTCAGTTTTTATATTGTGAATTTAATCATTCCATTTTTTATTTAAAAAATTTAATTTGTTTGTTTTTAATATTGAACTATTTTGTTTGAAATCTTTTACGTTGAAAATTAATTTTTTTTTTTGTTTGAAAATTCATTTTTTCGACTGTGAATTTAATACTTCCATTTTTGGTTGAAAAATTTTCTTTTTTAGCCAAAAATTCATTTATTTGTTTAAAAGTGCATGTAATTTGTAAAAAAATCTTATTTTTTGGTAGAAAATTGATATTATAGTTTGAAAACTATTTTTTGTTGTTGTGAAGATTAATTTTTTTTTGCAAATTCATTTCTTTAGTTGAAGATTACATTTGTTTAAATTTGTTTGTTTAAAGAAAATTAATTTTTGAGATTGCTAATTTAATGATTTCATTTTTGGTTGAAAATTTTCCTTTTTTCGCCTAAAATTCATTTTTTTCTTTAAAAGTTCATGTATTTTGTAAAAAATGCTTATTTTTTGGTAGAAAATTGATTTTATAGTTAGTTAAAGATTAAAGTTTTAAATTTTGTTTTTGTAAAGAAAATTTATTTTTTAGATTGTTTATTTAAGATTCCATTGTTTGTCTAAATGTAATTTTTTCGTTTTTAAAAATCAACTATTTTTTGTTCGTTTAAAAATTCATTTTTTCGACTGTGAATTTAATACTTCCATTTTTGAATGAAAATTTTTCTTCTTTGGCCTACAATTTAACTATTTGTTTAAAATTTTATGTATTTTGTTTGAAAAATTGGTCTTTTTTAGTAGAAAATTCATTTTATAGTTTAAAACTATTTTTTGTTGTTGTGAAGATTCATTTTTTTTCTTGTAAATTAATTTCTTTAGTTGAAGATGAAATTTTGTTTAAATTCGTTTTCTTAGAAATTTTCTTGTTTAGATTTTTAGTTTAATGATTCCTTTTTTTGTCAAAATGAAATTTTTTCGTTTTTAAAATTCAACTATTTTTTTGGAATTTTGTATTTTTGAATAAAAAAGTTCATAAGTTTGGTTAAAAATTCGTTTTCTTTTGAAAAATTTATCTTCTTGGTTGTAAATGAATCTTACTGGTTGAAAATTCAACTGTTTCATTGAAAGTTTATATATTTTGTCGAAAACTTGTATTTTTTTTATAGAAAACTGGTCACCAAGGTTAAAAAAAAATTTTTTGTTTAAATGTTCATCAGTTTATTTTAAAATTTATTTCCTTAGTTAAAAGATTAAATATTTTGCTGAAAAGGACTTTTTTTGTTAATTTAAAAATTCATTTTTTCGACTATTTTTTGTGAAGGTTTATTATTTTTCTTGTAAATTCATTGCTTTAGTTGAGGATTTAAATTTTGTTTAATTTTGTTTTGTTCAATTTTGATTTTAATTCGTTTTTTTTTTGAAAATTCAGTTTTACAACAAAAATTAATTTTTTTGTTTTTTAAATTCAAGTTTTTTGTTTGAAATTTGTATTTTTTAGTAAAAAATTCTCTTTTTGGTTGATAATTTATCTTTTACTTTAAAAATTAATATTTTTGGCTGAGAATTTATCGTTTGGATGAAATTTCATCAATTTGATTGAAAATTCGTATTTTTTTGAAAAAAATTATCAATGTTGAATACTAATTTATTTTGGTTGAAGATTTATAATTTTAGTTGCAAATTCATTTTTTCTTTCTGAGTATAGAATTATTTTCTATTTTTGGTTAAAAAATGATCTAAAATTGGTTGAAAATTTAACTATCTGTTTGAAAATTCATATATTTGATTGAAAATTCGTCTTTTTTTGGTTTATTATTTATCTTTTTTTGCAAATCCAACTATTTGTTTCAAAATTTATATATTTTAAAGAATTTTTAGTGTTTTTTTTAGTTTAGCCTTTTTAGTCGCTAATTATTTTCTTGGTTGAAAATTTATCATTTTTGTTGAAAATTTAACAATTTGTTTTAAAATTCCTGTATTTTGTTGAAATATAGTCTTTTTTGGTTCTTTTAAATTAATTTCTTCAGTTAAAGATTAAATCTTTTTAATTTGTGGTTTGTAGAAAATTCATTTTTTAGATTGTCCGTTTAATAATTCCATTTTTTATCAAAAATGTAATTTTTTGTTTTGAAAAATGAATTCTTTTGTTGGAAATTTGTATTTTTCAATAAACAATGTATTTTTTTAAAATAATTTATCTTTTTGGTAGAAAAATCAATTGTTTGGTTGAAAGTTTATATATTTTGTTAAAAATTCGTATTTTTTATAAAAAATTAATCACCAAGGTTAAAAATATATATTTTTTTGTTTGAAGATTAATCAGTTCAGTCGAAAATTTATTTCCTTAGTTGAAAGTTTAAATATTTTGTTGAAAATTATTTTTTTTTTTTTCATTTTTTCGACTTGAGTTTAATAATTTCATTTTTGATTGGAAAGTTTTTCTTCTTTGCCCTAAAATTCAACTATTTGTTTAAAAGTTCATGTATTTTGTTAAAAGATTGTATTTTTTGGTAGAAAATTGATCTTATAGTTTGAAAACTATTTGCTGTTGTTTTGAAGATTCATTTTTTTTCTTGTAAATTCATTTCTTTAGTTGAAGATTAAATTTTTTTATTCGTTTTTATATAGAAAATTCATTTTTTCGACTGTGAATTTAATACTTCCATTTTTGTTTAAAATTTTTTGTTTTTTGGACTGCAATTCAACTATTTGGTTAAAATTCATATATTTTGTTGAAAATTCGCACTTTTTTTTGCAGAAAATTGATCTTATAGTTTGAAAACTATTTTCTGTTGTTGTGAAGATTCATTATTTTTCTTGTAAATTCATTTATTTAGTTGAAGATTACATTTTTTTAAATTCGTTTTTTAAAGAAAATTCATTTTTTAGATTGTTTATTTAATGATTCCATTCTTTGTTAAAATGTAATTTTTTTCTTTTTTAAAATTCATCGTTTTTGGTTTGGAATTCACCGTTTTGGTTGAAAGTTCATAAATTTGGTTGAAAATTCGTCTTCTTTCAAAAAATTTATCTTCTTATTTGAAAATGAATTTTTTTGGTTGAAAATTCAACTGTTTGGTTGAAAGTTTATACATTTTGTTAAAAATTTTATTTTTTCATAGAAACCTAATCACCAAGTTAAAAATTTTTTTATATAAAGGTTCATCAGTTTAGATCAAAATTTATTTCCTTAGTTGAAAGTTTAAATAATTTGTTGAAAAGGAATTTTTGGTTCGATTAAAAATTCATTTTTTCGACTGTGAATTTCTAACTTCCATTTTTGGTTTAAAATTTTTCTTTTTGTGCCTACAAATCAACTATTTATTTGAAAGTTCATGTATTTTGCTCAAAATTTGATCTTTTTTGGTAGAAAATTGATGTTACATTTTGAAAACTATTTTTTGTGGAGATTTATTATTTTTCTTGTAAATTAATTTCTTTAGTTAAGGATTTAAATTTTGTTTTCAATTCATTTTTTTAAAAGAAAATTCAATTCTTAGATTGTGAATTTAATCATTCCATGTAAAAAAAATTAATTTTGTTTGTTTTTAGCATTCAGCTATTTTGTTTGAAATTTTTGTTTTTTAGTAAGAAATTCTCTTATTGGTTGACAATTCATCTTTTACTTTAAAAATTAATATTTTTGGCTTGAAATTATTATTTTTGAAATTTCATAAAACTTTTGAAAATTCGTATTTTTTTAAAGAAAATTATCAATGTTGAATACTAATTTATTTTGGTTGAAGATTCATCATTTTAGTTGCAAATTCATTTTTTCTTTTTGAGTACAGAATTAATTTCTATTTTTGTTTAAAAAATGATCTAAAATTGGTTGAACATTTTACTATCTGTTTGAAAATTCATATATTTTGTTAAAATTTCGTCTTTTTTGGTAGCAAATGAAAACTTTTTTTTTTCAAGATTCATTATTTCTCTTGTAAATTTGATTTCTTAAGTTAAAAATTAAATTTTTTAAATTTGTTTTTCATACAAAATTCATTTTTTAGATTGTGCGTTTAATAATTTCATTTTTTATCAAAAATGTAATTTTTTGTTTTAAAAATTGAACTATTTTGTCGTAAATTTGTACTTTTCAGTAAAAAAATGTGTCTTTTTTTAGAATTTATATTTTTGGTAGAAAATTCAATTGTTTGGTTGAAAATTTATATATTTTGTTGAAAATTCGCATTTTTTTTAAAAACTAATCTTCGAGGCTAAACATTCATTTTTTTTGAAGATTCAATACTTTAATAGAAAAACTATTTACTTAGTTGACAGTTCAAAATTTGTTTGAAAATCAATTTTTTTGCTGAAAATTAATTTTTTTTTGAATGTGAATTTATTAATTCCATTTTTGGTTAAAAAATGATCTAAAATTGGTCGAAAATTTATCTATCTGTTAGAAAATTAATATACTTTGTTGAAAATTCGTCTTTTTTTCGTAGGCTAATTAATCTTCTAGGTCAAAAACTATTTTTTTTTTTGTTGAAAATTTATCTTTTTTGTTGAAAATTCAACAATTTGTTTTAAAAACTCATGTATTTTGTTGAAATTTCATCTTTTTTGGTAGAAAATAAAATTATTTTTTTTAAGATTCATCATTTTTCTTGTAAATTAATTTCTCAGTTAAAGATTAAATTTTTTAAATTTGTTTTTTATAAAAAATTCATTTTTTTAAATTGTCCGTTTAATGATTCTATTTTTTTTTTATCAAAAATGTAATTTTTTGTTTTAAAAATTGAACTATTTGGTTGGAAATTTGTATTTTTCAGTAAAAAATGTATCTTTTTTTTAGAATTTATTGTTTTGGTAGTAAATTCTTCTTTTTTCTAATTCTACTATTTGGTTGAAAATCCATATATTTGGTTGAAAGTTTATATATTTTGTTGAAAACTTGTATTTTTTTATAAAAAATTAATCGAAAATATTCGAAAATTTATTTCCTTACTTGAAAGTTCAAATATTTTTATGATAATTAATTTTTTTTTTTGAAAATTCATTTTTTCGACTGTGAATTTAATAATTCCATTTTTAGTTGAAAATTTTTCTTCTTTGGCCTACAATTCATCTATTTGTTTAAAAGTTGATTATTTTGTTAAAAATTCTTATTTTTTTGTAAAAAATTGATCCTATAGATTAAAACTATTTTTTGTTGTTGTGAAGATTAATTTTTTTTTGTAAATTTATTTCTTTAGTTGAAGATTACATTTGTTTAAATTCGTTTGTTTAAAGAAAATTAATTTTTGAGATTGTTAATTTAATGATTCCATTTTTGTTTGAACATTTTTCTTTTTTAGCTTAAAATTTATTTATTTGCTTAAAAGTTCATGTATTTGATAAAAAATTCTTATTTTTTGGTAGAAAATTGATTTTATAGTTTATAAACTATTTGTTGTTGTTGTGAAGATTCATTTTTGTTTGTAAATTCAATTCTTTAGAGAAAGATTAAATTGAAAACAATTTTTTTTTGGAAAGAAAATTTATTTTTTAGATTGTTTATTTATGATTCCATTTTCTGTCAAAACGTAATTTTTTCGTTTTTAAAATTCAACTTTTTTTTTGGAAATTTGTATTCTTCAATAAAAAATTTCGTCTTATTTCGAAAATTTTATCTTCTTGGTTGAAAATGAATCTCTTTGGTTGAAAATTCAACTGTTTGGTTAAAATTTTATATATTTTGTTGAAAATTTTTTTTTTTTATAGAAAACTAATCACCAAGGTGAAAAATTTATTTTTTTTTTTGGTTTAAAGGTTCATCAGTTAGTTCAACATTTATTTCCTTCGTTGAAAGTTTTAATATTTTGTTAAAAAGTCATTTTTGTTCGTTTAAAAATTTATTTTTTCGACTGTGAATGTAATACTTCCATTTTTCGTTAAAAAATTTTATTTTTTGAAGTTACAGTTTTTTGTTGTTGTGAAGATTCATTATTTTTCTTGTAAATTCGTTTCTTTAGTTGAGGATTTAAATTTTATTTTTAATTCGTTTTTTTAAATAGAAAATTCAGTTTTTAGATTGTTAATTTAATCATTCCATTTTTTATAAAAAATTTAATTTGTTTTTAAAATTCAACTATTTTGTTTGAAATTTGTATTTTTAAGTAAAAACTTCTCTAGTTGGTTAATAATTCATCTGTTATTTTAAAAATTAATATTTTTGGCTGAGAATTCAACTATTTGGTTGAAAATTCATAAATTTGTTTGAAAATTTGCCTTTTTCGAAGAAAATTATCAGGGTTGAATACTAATTTATTTTGGTTGAAGATTCATCATTTTAGTTGCAAATTCATTTTTTATTTCTGAGTATAGAATTATTTTCTATTTTTGGTTAAAAAATGATCTAAAATTGGTTGAAAATTTAACTATCTGTTTGAAAATTCATATATTTTGTTGAAAATTCGTCTTTTTTTTAGTAGACAATTAATCTTCTAGGTTGAAAACTAATTTTTTGGTTGATAATTTATCTTTTTTTTTGCAAATCCAACTATTTGTTTCAAAATTTATATATTTTGTCAAATTTTCGTCTCTTTTGGGTGCAAATTAAAACCTATGAATCTTTTTAATTTGTTGTTTATAGAAAATTCATTTTTTAGATTGTGCGTTTAATAATTCCATTTTTTATAAAAAATGTAATATTTTGTTTTGAAAATTGATCTATTTTGTTGTAAATTTGTATTTTTCAGTGAAAAATGTCTCTTTTTTTTTTAAATTTATCTTTTTGGTAGAAAATTTAATTGTTTGATTAAAAATTTATATTTTTTGCTGAAAATTCGTAATTTTGTATAAAAAATTAATCACCAAAGGTTAAAAATAAATTTTTTTTTGAAGATTTATCAGTTTAGTCGAAAATTCATTTCCTTAGATGAAAATTCAAATATTTTGTTGGAAATTAATTTTTTTGTTTGAAAATTTATTTTTGGTTGAAAAATGTTCTTCTTTGGTTGTGAAGATTCATTTTTTTTTTCTTGTAAATTCATTTCTTTAGTTGAAGATTACATTTTTTTATTCGTTTTTATATAGAAAATTCATTTTTTCGACTGTGAATTTAATACTTCCATTTTTGTTTGAAATTTTTTGTTTTTTGCTCTGCAATTCAACTATTTGGTTAAAATTCATATATTTTGTTGAAAATTCGCCCTTTTTTTGTAGAAAACTAATCTTCTAGACTAAACATTAATTTTTTTTTTATTTAAGATTTATTAGTTTAGTTGCAAATTTATTTACTTAGTTGTGTGATCAACTGGTTTTTTTTGTTGAAAATTCATTTTTTTGATTAAAAATTAATTATTTCGACTGTGAATTTAATAATTCCATTTTTAGTTAAAAATCGATCTAAAATTGGTCGAAAATTTAACTATCTGTTTAAAAATTAATATATTTTGTTGAAAATTTATCTTTTTTATTGAAAATTCAATAATTTGTTTGAAAATTCATGTATTTTGTTGAAATTTCGTCTTTTTTGGTAGCAAATGAAAACTTTTTTTTTAAGATTCATCATTTTTCTTTTAAATAAATTTCTTTAGTTGAAGATTTAATTTTTTTAATTTTTTGTTTATAGAAAATTCTTTTTTTAGATTGTGCGTTTAATAATTGCATTTTTGATCAAAAATGTACATTTTTTGTTTTTAAAATTGAACTATTTTGTTGGAAATTTGTATTTTTCAGTAAAAAATGACTCTTTTCTTTTTTAATTGATCTTTATGGTAGAAAATTCAATTGTTTGGTTGCAACTTTATATATTTTCTTGAAAATTCGTATTTTTTATAAAAAATTAATCACCAAGGTTGAAAATAAATTTTTTTTAAAGATTCATCAGTTCAGTCGAAAATTTATTTCCTTAGTTGAAAGTTCAAATATTTTTTTGAAAATTAATTTTTTTTAACATTCATTTTTTCATTCAATTATTCAATATATACATATTCAATTATACATTCAATTGTTTGCTTGAAAGTTTTTATATTTTGTTAAAAATTCGACTTTTTTGGTAGAAAATTGATCTTATAGTTTTGAAACTATTTTTTGTTATTGTGTAGATTAATTTTTTTCTTCGAAATTCATTTCTTTGGTTAAAGATTAAATTTTTTTAAATTCATTTTTTTAAAGAAAATTTATTTTTTAGATTGTTTATTGAATGATTCCAGTTTTTGTCGAAATGCAATTATTTCGTTTTTAAAATTTGACTATTTTGTTGGAAAATTGTATTTTTCAAAAAAAAAATTTTTTTGCTTGAGAATTCATCGTTTTTGGTTTGAAATTCGACTTTTTGGTTGAAAGTTCATAAATTTGGTTGAAAATTCGTCTTCTTTAAGAAAATGTATCTTCTTGCTTGAAAATGAATCTTTTTGGTTGAAAATTCAACTGTTTGGTTGAATGTTTATATATTTTGTGAAAAATTTCATTTTGTTATAGAAAACTAATCACCAAGGTTCATCAGTTTAGTTAAAAATTTATTTCCTTAGTTAAAAGTTTAAGTATTTTGCTGAAAAGGCATTTTTTCTTCATTAAAAAATTCATTTTTCGACTGTAAATTTAATACTTTCATTTTGGGTTGAAAATTTTTATTCTTTGGCCTAAAATTTAACTATTTGTTTAAAAGTTCGTATATTTTGTTAAAAATTCGCCTTTTTTGGTAGAAAGTTGATGTTACAGTTTGAAAACTATTTTTTTGTGAAGATTTATTATTTTTCTTGTAAATTCATTTCCTCGGTTGAGGATTTAAATTTTGTTTTTATTTGGTTTTTTATAGAAAATTCAGTTTTTAGATTGTGAATTTAATCATTCTATTATTTATAAAAAAATCTAATTTGTTTGTTTTTAAAATTCAAGTATTTTTTTGAAATTAGTATTTTTTAGTAAAAAATTCTCTTGTTGTTTGACAATAAATCTTTTAGGTTAAAAATTAATATTTTTGGCCGAGAATTGAACTATTTGGTAGAAATTTCATAAATTTCTTTAAAAATTCGTCTTTTTTTAAGAAAATTATCAAGGTTGAATACAAATTTATTTTGATTGAAGATTCATCATTTTATTTACAAATTAATTTTTTCTTTTTGCGTATAGAATTATTTTCTATTTTTGGTTAAAAAATGTACTAAAATTGGTTGAAAATTTAACTATCTGTTTGAAAATTCATATATTTTGTTGAAAATTCGTCTTTTTTTTTGTAGACACTTAATCTTCTAGGTTGAAAACTAATTTTTTTTGTTGATAATTTATCTTTTTTGTTGATAATTTAACAAGTTGTTTGAAAATTCATGTATTTTGTTGAAATTTCGTCTTTTTTGGTAGCAAATAACAACTTTTTGCTGTTGAAGATTCATCATTTTTCTTTTAAATAAATTTCTTCAGTTGAAGATTTAATTTTTTTAATCTTAATGTTTATAGAAAATTCATTTTTTAGATTGTGCGTTTAATAATTACAATTTTTATCAAAAATGTAATTTTGTTGTTTTGAAAATTGAACTACTTTGTTGGAAATTTTTATTTTTCAATAAAAAATGTCTTTTTTTTATAATGTATCTTTATGGTAGAAAATTCATATATTTTGTTGAAAGTTCGCATTTTTTTGTAGAAAACTAATCTCATAGGCTAAACATTCATTTCTTTGATTGACGATTCATTAGTTTAGTTAAAAATTTATTTAATTAGCTGAGTGTTCAACTATTTCTTTGAAAATTCATTTTTTTGGTTGAAAATTAATTTTTTCGACTGTAAATTTAATAATTCCATTGTTGGTTAAAAAATGATCTGAAATTGGCCGAAAATTTAACTATCTGTTAGAAAATTCATATATTTTGTTTCGACAATTTGTTTGACAATTTATGTATTTTGTTGAAATTTCGTCTTTTTTTTATAGTAAATGAAAACTTTTTTGTTTAGATCCATCATTTTTCTTTTAAATTGATTTCGTCATTCAAAAATTAAATTTAAAAAAATGTTTTTTCATAGAAAATTTATTTTTTAGATTCTGCGCTTAATAATTCCATTCTTTTTTATCAAAAATGTAATTTTTTGTTTTGAAAATTGAACTATTTTGTTGGAAATTTATATTTTTTAGTAAAAAAATGTATCTTTCATTTAGAATTTATCTTTTTGGTTTAAAATTTTCCTTCTTTGACGTTCAATTTAACTATTTGTTTAAAAGTTCATGTATTTTTTTAAAATTCGTGTTTTTTGGTAGAAAATTGATCTTATAGTTTGAAAACTATTTTTTGTTGTTGTAAAGATTCATTATTTTTCTTGTAAATTCATTTCTTTAATTGAAGATTAAATTTTTAAAAATTTGTTTTTATATAGAAAATTCAGTTTTTAGATTGTTACTTTGGTAATTGTATTTTTTGTCAAAACGTAATTTTTTCGTTTTAAAAATTCAACCATTTCTTTGGAAATTTGTATTTTTCAATAAAAAAATTCATAAATTGGGTTAAAAATTCGTCTTCTTTCGAAAAATTTATATTCTTGGTTGAAAATGAATCTTTTTGGTTGAAAATGAAATTTTATTTAAAGGTTCATCAGTTTAGATCAAAATTTATTTCCTTAGTTGAAAGTTTAAATATTTTTCTGAAAAGGCATTTTTTGTTCGTTTAAAAATTCATTTTTTCGACTGAGTATTTAATACTTCCATTTTTGGTTAAAATTTTGTCTTTTTTCGCCTAAAATTCATTTATTTGTTTAAAAGTTCATGTATTTTGCTAAAAATTCTTATTTTTTGGTAGAAAATTGATTTTAAAGTTTGAAAACTATTTTTTGTTGCTATGAAGATTCATTTTTTTCCTTGTAAATTCATTTCTTCAGTTAAAGATTCCTTTTTTTATTCGTTTTTAAATAGAAAATTCATTTTTTAGGTTTTTAATTTAATGATTCCATTTTTTGTCAAAATTGAATTTTTCCGTTTTTAAAATTCAATCATTTTCTTGGAAGTTTTTATTTTTCAAATAAAAGGTTAATAAATTTGTTTGAAAATTCTTCTTCTTTCGCAAAAAGTATCTTCTTGGTTGACAATTCAACTGTTTGTTTGAAAGTTTATATCTATTGTTGAAAATTTGTATTTTTTATAGAAAACTGGTCACTATGGTTAAAAAAAATTTTTTGGTTTAAAGTTTCAACAGTTTAGTTCAAAATTAATTTTCGTATTTGAAAGTTTAAATATTTAATAATTGAACAATTTTTTTGAAAATTCGTCTTTTTTGGTAGCAAATGAAAACATTTTTTTTTGAAGATTCATCATTTTTCTTGTAAATTGATTTCTGCCGTTGAAGATTAAATTTTTTAAATTTGTTTCTTATAAAAAATTCATTTTTTAGATTGTGTGTTTAATAATTCCATTTTTTATCAATAATGTAATTTTTTGTTTTGAAAATTGAATTATTTTATTGGAAATTTGTATTTTTCAGTACAAAATTTCTCTTTTTTTAGAATTTATCTTTTTGGTAGAAAATTCAATTGTTTGGTTGAAAGTTTATATATTTTGTTGAAAATTCGCATTTTTTTAAAAAATTAATCACCAAGGTTAACAATAATTTTTTTTGTTGAAGATTCATTAGTTTAGTCGAAAGTTCAAATATTTTGTTGAAAATTAATTTTGCTTTTTTTTTAAATTCATTTTTTCGACTGTGAATTTAATACTTTCATATTCGGTTAAAAAATTTTTTTTTGCCTGCAGTGCAACTATTTATTTTAAAGTTCATGTATTTTGTTAAAAATTTGGTCTGTTTTAGTAGAAAATTGATATTACAGTTTAAAAACTTTTTTTTCGCCAATATCACTACGGGAGCTTACATCAACAATCGTAAAGTGCACACGATTCATGATTTCTTT
>JAAAKG020055312.1:0-18147 GCA_010014905.2 Druon quercuslanigerum | reverse complement strand
TACACTCTCTCAGTGCAGAGCAGTTGCACTTGCTCAGAGCAGGGGCAGAAAAGAGCAGATAACCGAATTCGCTATTATAAAGTCTGTTGTTTATGGATGCAATTCTAGTTACACGAATTGCTCCGAAAGATGAATTTGTTATTGGAACGTTACGTATTTTTATTTAAATGACTTTTCAAAATTTTCGATTAATATTATTAAAACAATTGATTAAAATTGTTATACTCATTACAATTGCTTTTAAAGATCACAGTCTTTTTTTGTGCACTTTGAGAATAATTAAAAATAAAGATTTGTACTATAAAAAAAATTAAAAATTAAAGCGTGATTTAGGGTAAAAATGTCATCGAAAATATGAAATTATCCATTTTTTTAACCCAAATTATTTCTACCACTAATTTTTTGATTAACATTAATAATATAATTTATAATATAATTGATTAAAATTGTAATCAAACCCCATTTGAACCAGTTTTAAAGTTATCAAAACAATCAAATCAATATTTATTTAATCCATAAATAAAGTGAAATATAGTGAAATATTTTTATACAAGAAATATTTTGAATGTTTAAAGTTTCTAAAATTGTTTGAATTTAAAATAACAATAACTGAAAAAATATATATTTCTGGATGAAAATTTTTTCCTTGATTGTTATTTTAAATTTAAACAATATTTTTAGAAACTTTGAACATTAAAAATTTTTTGTATAGAAATATTTTATTATTGAATTTTTAATACAATATTATTTGGAAAACCGAATGCGGCAATTTGCTAAATTTAAAATCGCTAATCTAAAGAAGACTAACTTGGGTCTTGGGGCAAAAAAGCGGGCAAAACTTACTGCAACTTAAATTATTTAAATGCGCAAATATAAATAAATATTTAATGTTTTCAAATTTTATATAAATACAGTGCTGCGTAAATGGGCACTTGTTTTTCACGTAAGTTTGGTTGCATCTCTGGTTGCACTTACTGCCCTTCTATTCATTTTGAGAACAATCTTTCATGGGGATTTTCCGCTAGATGCTCGAACATTATTGGGTACTCTCAGGCACACTACAATCTAACAGATGGCGGGGAGTACTATCATTTTGTAAGGATCCTATTTTGGTCTCAGAAGAGCTGTTTTAGGCATACTTCGAGAAAATAAACGGAAAGTGAAGGAATTGGAACACGTCAAATTAATGTGTCATATTGTGGGCTACCTATTTCTAAGTCCGTTAGTGAAGGCCTATGGCTTATTTTATGTTCAGAGATAAACTCGAACCATAGGGGATATGTTCTGGGTTCTGGTGTGTATCTGGGTTCGTAGAAGAACCCAGATAATTTTCTAAAAATGGATTAAATGATGTAAATGTGAAAGTTTCAATTGATGCTGTGTTTTGTGATGCACCAGCAAAGTCATTTGGTTTTCAATTAAAGGGACACACAGGGTACGACAGCTGTTCCAGATGTCTGATAGAGGGACAGTATGTTTAATCGAAAGTAATAAGAAAAAACGGAAGACGAGAGGGAAGAATTTGTTTTTCAGGTTCAACATGAAGAAAGACGAGGACCGCTCACAATCTGTGCAAGGAGTTTGATTGTGATAAAGAGTCTATCTTGAATACAATTTAAGGATTTGTCTGTATATCTTGTGTAGCCTTACATTATATGTATCTCTAATTCTTCTCGGCGTTGTGAAAAAACTAATCCATATGACTAATTAATCCATATGGCTAACAGGACCATTGAATGCAAGACTAGGCGCTTCTGACGTGAATAAAATGTCGCGAAAATTATTGACACTGCGACATAGTATGCCAAGTGAATTCGGGAGAGAACCTCAATTAATAATGGAATACGGTTTTTGGAAGGTCATCGAATTCAGAAATTTTTTACTTTACACCGAGCCCATTGTCTTAAAAAATATTCTATCGTCTGAAATTTACACCAATTGTATACTGCTACATACAGCAGTATCTATTCTCGTGCGAGTGACACTCATCTTCACGATTTCAGAAACATAGATAGTGCTCACGAAATGTTGGAACCTTTCGCCAAAGAATTCTCAAGAATTTATGGAAAAGAATACGTATGGTATAACGCACACAATCTACTGCAAATATGCATTGGATAAATTTAATGCTTTTCCTTTTGAAAATTATATGTCAACAATCAAACGCATGATAAGAAAAGGAGACAAGCCGCTCGAACAAATTGCAGGAAGATATGCTAAAATGGAAGGCGCTGAAATGGAGGATGCTGCGGGAGAATCGTTTTCCACTCCAGAGTTACCTTTAAAGCATGCTGCAGCCACCCAACAATGGAACATTAATAGAGGAATGAAAAGACGTGAAACAACAGTATAATGTACTGAAGAATAAGTCGTTGTATTAATTGCAATATTGCCAAGGACATCTGCATTCTTTCGAAGGATGGGACCTTTGCGTCAATTGAAAATATTGTACGCTATGCGAATAATTCGCTTAATTGGAAAGAAACTAATGCCGAGTGAAAATTTGTATAATGAATCCGACTCAAGACTTGAATATTCACATCACTACGATATTCATGGTCTTCAGATGAAGTCCTGTCTGAGATTTGGAAAGTACCATGCCAAAGAGGTAGAATCGTCATTCCACTACTCCATTATTGTTGATAATGAATTTTCAGATCTCTACAAACAGAAGAAGTTGTAAATTGCAGCGAGTCACATTTATATTATATCTTATTTATATTACTTTTCCTTTTTTTCTTTGTTTCCAAAAATTATTCATCAAATACTTTGAACTTGAGACAATTGTTTTTATTTTGCGAAATAGAAATACGATTTATCTAAATAAGCAAACATATTCTGAGGCAAATAAAGTAAATAATGATCACTATTTTTGCGTCATATTTCTTCTAAATTATCCGATAAAGTTTCATATATTAAGTTATCATACTACAATATGAGATCCTTTGAAACACTCAAGTCAAAATCAAACGAGTCGTGAAAATAGTAATTTTTTCAATATATTAAAATATTTTAATCAGCTCTGCATAGATTTTTTTAATCCTCTAATGTCACCCCTGGGTAAGCATCTACTCAGAGGTAGTACATGAAAGTGAAAACTATCTCACTGGGACATTTCTTGATCACTTACTCTTAAAATTATACACTTGGCTTATACATTTTTTTTGTTGAAAATCTCATTGATCAAAAAGGTCAACTTTTTGGCAATCTCCCGTAACACATTTTATAAATATCTATTCATCGATACTTGAATTATTCGATTTTATACAGTCAAAGCTAAAATTGAAAGACTAAAAATAATTTTAAATTGAAAAAGAGGGAGCACAGAAAATTTATTTGTCTAGTGCCAAGAAAACACGTTCTTTACCAACATTTTGGTCTTTATCACGACTCTAAACTTATTGAACTTCATTCAAGAAGAGGCGAGGATGTTGACCAGGCTAGTGTCAATTAATTGTTTGTGGTGGTTAATAATGATCTTTACCAGGAGAAGATACACACTAACTGTTTAAATCACAAAAGACATTATTTATTTCGAGAATTATTATTTCTTAGAATAACACATAAACAATCATAGTTATCTAAAAAATATGCATATGGCCTGCTGTAAAACCTTGTCTACGTACCTGGAAAATAAGTTTGGCCTTTCTCAAGCTTTCCAGATATCAGATGCTCTGATTTACCACCGCTATACTGCATTATAAACTTCAATAAAGAGAATGTTTCGCAATTTGATTTTGTCAGAGTTGTGACAATGTTCTGTGGGTACATTACGGTAAGTCGAAAAATAATAACTTCAGAAATCAAATAGAACATACGTAGTATGGAAAAGTTGTATTGTTGGTCCCTTATAATATGTGTATACAGTTTGAAGTAAGGAGCCGTAGTAAATCATAAATATTGTAAAGTCTTTTAAGGCCAAGATTAGTTGAAAAAATTCGTTATTCAAATCAATTTTTACGGAGTTTTAATTTCACTTTAACTACGATAAAAAGTCATTCTTATGGGCCTTTTAAGATTAAAAATGGATCGAAAGCCCTGCAAAAGAGTTTCTAAAAAATTGTTAGCCTCTAAAAACGTTCTCCTGTACAAGTTCCCGTAAAAATTGAGAATAATTGCCAGAACTCCTAACATTTATTTTTGTTTTTTGAGGTCCATAAAAAATAAAAAATTTTCCTAGGTAGACTCAAATTAAAAATCCATTATAATGTTTACAAATTTGGTATGTTTCTCAAAGTACAGATGAAATGTAGTTTAAGATTTTTTGACTCACCCCAATGCATATATTACTAAAATTATTATTCTGCTTTCATATGAGATATATAAAAGTATTTCTTACGTTTGTAAATGTACATTTAACACTTACCTTCATCAATACTATGATTTAAAGTTGCGATAGTTTAGAGAAATAATGTACTTCATAAAAGTCATCGAGATTAAGTCTGTCTCAATATTTGAGTACTGTTTAGCTTAAATTGAAAGACTGATTAAGTTAATAATGAGTATGGCTTAGTTTAACTGTTAAGCAGAGCTACAACTTAGATGGTCACAAAAACACATTCAACAGTGCGGTATTTTAGAAATTGTTGTTTACTAGCTTTCTGATTCTATAGTTATATACAATTGTGCGATTATTTTATTTCTTAAAATCGATCCTTGAGCATTGCCGTGCCAGATTTCCTTAATATTGCCTTCCAAGATTCCCTAAATAATGCGTTGTAAGATTTCCACAATATTACTGCGCAAGCTTCCCTATAAATGACGTTGAAAAAGAATCTCTCAAGTTTGCCTTGCAAGCTTCCCTCAAACTTATGATGCAAGGTTTCCTCAAGTTTGCCTCGCAAAGTTGCGGTAAGGCGGACATTGTCTCACTTGCGGCAAACTTGCGTAAAGCTTGCGGTGAAAGATTCCGAACCTTGCACTGCAAACTTCAGGAAAGTTGGCTGCAAACTTTTGTGCTATCTAGGTGTATTGATAATTAATTAATTATTGTTTACAACTACAATTTTTTATTCTGAAACTTCATCAATATTTATTTATTCCGTAAATCCGGTTCTTTATAATATAAATCGTTCAAAATATTCTACCTGTTTATAACAATATATATTTTGTATAAGGCAATTAATTTTTGAAAACGTCTTATAACGAAACAAAGTAAATTATTTTCTAGCTTTAAAAAGAAATATTGATGTTCATAATTCAGTGCAATTAAATGAAATTAACTATTTTCACAGTTTACAATATTTACATATATGCCAATGCTAAGAAGTAGAATTAGCATTGGTACCCTTACGAAAATGTACCGTTCGGAAACCGTTGAAAGACCGTTGAAAGGGAGCGTTGGGGTATACTCTGTGAAAAGTGTATTTTTGAATATAATCAATAAATTAATGTTTTCTGCACTTGTTATTAATACTTATTAATTTATTGGATATTTAATTTACTACCGAATATTTTTCCGAGATTAATATACGCAAAAAATAATTTTAACAATACAAATAAATAAAATTTGTATTTTCCCCATGCATTTGAATAATTTTCGGCCTAAAAGTACAGCCAGCGCCACCACTCGGGCGTGGTCAAATCTCACGTCACATTTATTTTACAGGCCTTCATAGGAGAGCCATCCCCCTGTTTGACACGAACCTGAAATGTAGCACGCTGTTTCGAAACATTGTTTTTTATTTTGAAAGTTATTATTTACTTTTTACTTACCTCTCTGCCTATTATTATTACTATTATCATTATAATTATTATTATTTTAAAAAAGAAATTGAAAAATACATACGATGTAATATATAAAATTTTGCTTTTAATCAGAACACTTTTTATTGATCTTTTTGAATTTAAATTAAAACATATTTTTTTATATTTAAATTTTTTGATACGATGGAGGTAGTTACTTAATTTATTTTGTGTAAAAAACTAGGGTTTTTATTGGATTATATACAATTACATTTAAAATCTCATTTGGAAAAGCTTGAAAAGTTAGTTAAGCATTTACTTGGATATTATATGTGGCGAAGCATGCAAATTATAATGCATTTTATGATGTAGATAATTATTTTACTCATGCATGAGTTTTATCAGTTTTAAAATACGCGCGAAAAAAATTGTGGTAAAACGCATGCTCAGTAGTACGTGTCGGTTTGTGCTGTGCCGTGACATTTCAACGTTTGCGTGACGTTTTCGTTGTTTAATGCACCTGCTATCTGCCATTGTGTTGTTCGCATCACAAGTTGTCACAAGTCGCTACTTTTAGGTATTACTTTTTTTGGCTGTACTTTTCAATATCGTAAGTATTTACACGCATAAATATTATTTAATTTTAGCTTTTTATTGTCCGGTTGGAAATTAAGTTTTCAAGAGTAGCCTTCGTGCACTGCTTTCTAAGGAATGAAAAGTTTGACTTAACTTCCTTATAAAAGTGTGAACAATGTTTATTTTTATGAAATCAACAAATGCAATTTGTTCATTTAACAGTTTATACAACTACCGGACGTACATATACAAACAATTAATCTTTGCAGCTTATTCTGCAAACGACGGATTTAAGTAATCGTATTTTATAGGTTATTAGAACCCTATTATAATATTGAAATGTCTTAAACGTCGTAAATACACTGGCTGTTTCGTGTATATATTATTCCCCCTACTTAAAAGATAATTGTTTTTCTTTAAAAAAATCAGCAACAAACAGTTATTTTGTAATTTTGTACAAATTCAAAACTAAGTGTCTGAACATGGACTGTTGAAATTTCTATACATTGCAAAAGATTTCAATTGCTACTTGATGCTGGAACAATATTTCAAGGTAATTTTGAGTTCAGCAAAAATATGTTTTCAGTAGACACGTAAATGTAGTCTTTAGGTAGCTGAAACACAAAGGTGCACTTCCTTAATTTAAAAGTCTTACAATGTATATGTGAAAATGTCGCCTCTTATGTCAATATCCCAATTAAATCTTGACAGCTTAAATTTGTAATGTAACAATCTGAAATATTTTAGGTAATCAGTTGAAAACTCAAAGCAGCAAATACTTTAACATGGCAGAAAGCTCTGACAAAGACACAAGTTACTCTTTAAAAGATGAACCAGTAACTGCAGGACAACCACTCTCTGATTTTCTTCTCCAACTCGAGGATTACACTCCAACGGTATTTTTAATTCTAAATACTTAGGCAGCAGTGATTTTGGGTAAATTTACTTCGATTGTATGAAAAATTCATATTTTTACTTCAAAGATTCAGAAACTCAATCAACGATCTTGTAAGTAGGAGGATTTAAAAGATTAGGAAATTTCGCATCAAGTCCGCCTAGGTTGAAATTATTTTTGAAAACGAGTTAAAAAATGTATAAAGTCAAATGTTTTTTTAGCAATGTGAACATTTCGAAATCTTGAGTTCAACTCATTACCAAGTCTAGAGAAGTGTTTCCAAACATTTGGAAAAATCATAAAATCTAGTGTAAGCCTGCTCTTTAAATTTAAAGCAAGAGCAGATCAAATATTTTTTATGAATACCAAGAAATTACATAATATTTAATCTTGCTCTTGATTTAGATTTTAAGACTAGGATTTACTCATAATTTTATGATTTCTCCCAATTTTTAGGAACACTTTTCTATATTTGGTAGAGTTGAACTCAAGATTCCATACTGTCAATTCTGCTAAAAAAATACTTTTGATATAGGCTGATTAGCGGCGAAATTACGAGTCTTTCAAATCACCTCAGTTACGAAGTCGTAGATTAAGTTTTTGCACAGATTTTCGTCTGAAGTATGAATTTTCAAACGATCAAAGTAAGAATACTAAAACTTTCGATCGATACTGTAGCTCCATTAATTCACAGAAATAGAAAACTAATCAGCTTAATATTTAATTTTTTTCAGCTACCTGATGCCGTTACGGAACACTATCTTCGTTCTGGAGGATTCAATACAACAGATGCAAGGATGTAAGATTAAAACAGAAAATTTCACCTATTATTTTTGTTCAATAAATTTACATTAAAAAATAAATAAATTTAAATATTAAGATACATTAAAAAAGCTTCGAGGATTTGTGACGCCCCATTCTTTTAATGGTTTATTGGTTTTTTTGTTTCTTATTCGAAAAGATACATTAACAATTTAATTTCAATTAATAATTTCCTTCTCCATGTTAAAAATTGTTACATATTCCTTTATTACCAAATTTCAGAGTACGCCTTGTTTCTTTGGCGGCCCAAAAATTCATTTCTGAAATTTCGAATGATGCTCTCCAACATTGCAAAACGAGGGGAGCAAATCTGAACACAAAAACGAAGGGCAAGGATCGGCGTTACACGCTCACAATGGAGGATTTAACTCCTGCTGTTGCTGAATACGGCATTGTAGTGAAAAAACCCCATTACTTTGTTTAATCATTCTTCATTATAGAGCAAGTTTTTATCCATATGATTAACACTTATTGTTGAAAAAATCACTTCTCATAGATTTAACAAAATGTAAACGCATCTGTCGTTTTAGTACGTATTAAGATACATTATAATTTTATCTATAACATGCTTTTATTATTTTACATTTCATTCTATTCTATTTAAAGTTAACCAAAACTAAATTCGATACCAATAATGAAATATTTTCGAATTGTAGAAATAGGTTTAAAAATATTTTTCGAATAAATGAAGCTACTTCCCATTAGCAAGCGTATTTGCTGTAGAGGAAGCATTAGTAATTTTTTTCTTTTTAATTTTTCTGGTTCAATTTGTAACTCGTTTAGTTCTTCAATCTTAATCTCTTCATGGATATTTGATAATTATAAATTTTCGATTTTCTTGTCTTAGCAAAAGACGCTTCTATAGTTTCATCTATTTCGGGCTATAGGTAATCTAATAAGAAAATTATTTTTAGTATGTTTTTTTAATTTGTAAAATAACAATTTTAATTAAAAACTTTTTATTACTTTTTTCTAGCCGTATGCATTTTTTAATCAATCTAATTCAAAATATTTTATATATTTTAATATAACCTCCTTGGTAATATGATGAAAATTAATATTAATGACAATACCATTTATAATTATAGTGAAATAATCATTTTTGTTATTAAATCCATTTATAAAATATTTAACAGTGTTTTCTAATATAAAATAAATACATTTTTTACATTTCTACGTTCTGAAAGTTGATTAAAAAAATTAGAATAAACAAATTTTTTGATCAGTTTTTTAAATAAAAATACGAATGTATAAACATATAATATGTTAAATAAATTTTCTTTCATTATGCATTAACAATGTTTAAAAATAATTGTATTTGTAATGGTAATCTATCGAGCTGGAAAAGGAGAGGGAGAGGTTCTGTCGCATCGTATCCCTTTTTCAGCATTATAAATTTTTACATAAACAAGGATTCCTATTTTACAGAAAAGCTATATATAAAAATTTCAACTAAGAATAATAACATTTTATTTTAATAAATGCACATGATTGATAAAAATCAGTTTAGCGAGGTTTGCGAAATACCAATATGACTTATTAATTGACAAGTAAATAGGTATTAACTCGATTATTTTCAGGTATACCAAAATTTTTGACTATCAGAATACTATAACAATCCCTATCAGTCTCTGTCAGAATTAATTATAAGAAAATTTATGATCAAAGTCTTTCCTTCTTTACATCGTCTTAAATCGTCTTAACTTAAAAAAGTTTTTCGGTTTAAAACAGATTTTTGACATATTATAAATGAGGATAACTTCTTTACTGTTTAACAAAATGCATTAATATTATAGGTCAATCGATTTGCCTCGAACCAAGAGACATTTATATTCTTGCATCAATTTTTAATTTTTTCAATTAACAAAGTTCGAATATAAGCCCTCCAAATTTCATCAATTTATTTGCAACCGCCCTGAAGTTCTCGTGGCCAGAAAAAAGTGTGACATCCATACACACGTATAATCGTCAATTGCCGAGAACTTTCTATAATACATTTCTTAATTGCGGAACGTTTAACTACATGAATCAATTTTTTCGAAATTGTTACCATTACTAAGCTTCCTCTAATGAGGAAGCAAAGTTTCAACTATTTAAAACTATTTAATTTGAAATTGTTTAATATATCTTTTATAACTCAAATTAATTATTTAAGTTTGAAATTAAATGCTTTTGGTTTTTCACTATTTAAAATTATTTCCTTTTAAAATTTCCAGTTTCAGCTTTAAGTTTTCTACTAAGCAATGTCCGTGTCTCCTTGTATCGAAAAAAAGTGGCTTCTCATGCCGACATTTCCGTACGACCTTAAAAAATATAATGATTGAATTTTACTTTTTATTTTACCAGAGTTTTTTACTTTGTTTACTTATGTTTTTTAAAAACCGCGCTAATAACAGCGAATCAGCATTGACTTTTAGCGCTGACGCAGTAAAAAAATTCCCTAGGATCCTGCGCAATCTTGAAGAAAAATAGTTCCTTCCACGCAGTATCCGCATGCGCTTATCCTAAAAAGCTTGTCGGCCATATTGGTGTGTTGTATCGTTCGCTCAGTGATTTCGAAGTGAAATAAGGTATTTCTCGTACTTTAATCACGTTGTCTCTACGTGTACGAGTAATTTAAAACCAGGGGCTTTTTTGGTGCAACTTCTTGACTCGTTTGGTACGTCGTACTCTGGTAATCCGTCGTGTTTCGTGGCCGAAAAAAAGTGTGGTTAACGCTGCCACCTCGGCTCACGGAAATCGCCAGGACAAAAAACATGTCGTAAATAAAAGCGTTAGGTTTTCACAAACACAATTCCGAAAATCCACTCTACTCTTTTTATTACCGCCCGTGTTTTTACGTTTGTTTCAAGATACAACTCTCAAATTTATTGCTAGTGTCAAAAGTTATCACTTTTCATGGTCGATTACTATCTTTCCTTCGAATTGTCTCGCGATCGCTATGTTTTAGACAGCATTTATCAAATTGCGCCCCATGCTTTCAGATTTTCCATGACTTTTCTGTAGCTTTGACGTTCACAGAAAAGGTTGTTTTTAAAAAATTTTTCGAAGCAATGTAAAATCATTCAACGTATGTTATTATATTTTTCTATTTCTAACAGATGGTACCATTGTTTCCGAGAATTTCTATGGTTCTCTGGGAAAATACCTTTGTCCTATGTAAAACTACGATAGTCAATTTTCTCCTTTCTTTTTTACCTATGGATTTCGCTCAAATCTGCGTTTATTTCCTCCTGTTGTGGTTTTCAATTAAATTTTTGCACCATTCTCGGCCCAATCGAATTATATTGTTAAGAGAAGTGTTTTTAAATCGATTGTATTCAAATTTTGTGACAGATTTTGCAAAAAGTATTTGTAGACGTGGTTTTAATATTGTATTTATCCATCCAAAATATATACCAACCGGTTTATATGTGTACCGAGCTTACTCCGAAATTAATAGCAATTTATTTGCGATTTAAAATAAAATAGTGGCTTTATCTGCGACTCGAATAATTTACTCGTCTAATTTTTTTTTTACAGCAGAATTTAAATCATGACGGATTCCATGAAATTTGGTCCAGAATGGTAGGTGTTATTTAATTTTTATTTGATACTTTAATTTTATTTTACTTTGTACTTTATATTCATAATTAAAAAATAATTTCTGATCGCTTTGGTGAAAATTTTCGTTGATAATTATTCAGTGGCCTCTTGAAATATATTATTTTTGGCTGAATGTTTATATAACACATTGACAAGGTTCTAAAAGTATAGATATAGACGTAGGCAGGACAATAAAAAAATGTTTTATCAGCAACTATAAAAAACCGGTTTAACATTGCAGTATTTATATATTTTGAAAAGTAATATTTTGCACTGTTTCAAAAATGACATTAACATTTTTTAATCTGTATATTATTCAGTACAGTAAAGAAGTTTTTAAGGATGTAAATAAACGTTGTTTTTATGAGATAAAGGTCCATTCTTAAATAAGCGGCTTCAAATATTTATTATTCTGCTTTCAAGTTTAAAATAGTTCTATCTTGTACCTTTGTATATTTTTATTATTGTCAGATATATATATATATTTTTTTTTTCATTTTTGTAATCTATGCATTTTGCAATTCAATTTTGTACACTGTCAATTAAACGCCATTACATTTACAATGTTTTCATCTGAAATTTGTTTATTAATAAATAAGAAAACAGAGGTTGGACTGGTTCAGTTTTAAATTTACAAATTTGGTAAGCCTTGAGTTTTTTATTCGTGCGATTCAAAACGTTTCGATTCATAATATGTAATACAGGTCTTTACGATTCCTATCAAAATAGAAAATTCAATTGAAATCTAGTTTAACTTATAAAATTAAAAATATTTTGGTTTAAATGAATCGTTTTGGCTGAATTGTAATTTAAAAATAATTCAGTTTGGATCGAATAAAGTTTCAAATTTCAAATTATTTAACTTTAAAATTTTCAACATTTTTTTTTAATGCAGAATTGATATTTTTTAACTTCTGAAAGGTTCAGATTTTTCATTTTTGCATTTCGTGTGGTTCAATTTGAAGTTGTTCAAGTTTATGATATCCAATTTGGAACTGTTATATGATGTAGAACGATTCAATTTTCAAACCATACAATTTTTATTTTACATTTGTTAAATTTTAGGTTTTTTTAAATTTGAACTTATTCAATATATGATCATTTTGAATTTCAAGTGATCCAATTTTCAAATGTCTTAGATGGCAATTGACCTTTGGTTTTTAATACTTGGAATCACATTTTTGTTTAAAAGTATAATAACTATAGAATTTTTCGAGTATATGTTGAGGCTTCTAATTTTAAATACAATAATTTATTGTAGAATATGGAAGAATTTAATTCGAAATTGATGAATTAAAAACTATGAAATCTTTAGTGTTTTCAATTTAAAATTTTCGAAGTAATCAAGACTTTTAAATTCAAACGGTGTGACTTTGAGAAACCGGGAAAAATGGTTGATAATCTTTTAAAATATGTAAACGGCCCGAAAAAATTTTTCTAAGATTTTAGTGTTTGTCCACTCTTTAATTAGCAAGTTCTTTTTACTGAAACTTTCTCAATTTTGATGGCTTCAACGTAAAAATTTTGCAATTACCCCAGAACTATATTATAATTGTTCGCTCTTTCTGATGAAACTTCTGGCTTTGTAATAAATAGCTATCAATAAGCGATAAAATCCTTCTTTCGACTGACTGATGTAAACAAATGAAAACTATGCAAACTATGGTTTGCTTGTCCAGGTTGCGCAACCTGGCAGGAGACAATTGCAGTGCCGGAGGGGGTGGTGGTGGTTCAACGAGCCTAACTGCTCCTCGGTATCAACTGGCGGAGCATAGATACGGTCGAGAAGAAATGTTAGCTCTTTTCGACCGTAATTTTAAACCTCCTGAAACATTGTCAAGTTTCGGAACAATATTCATCGACAAAGCCCAGCTACCACTGGCTTTAACTCAAATGACAGAAGATGAATCGGTAAGTAAGAAAAAATTAAAAAAAAAAAAGCAAGAAAGAAACTCTCCTAGAAAACTTTCTTTGCACACAATAAATTCCGTCGTTGAAGAAGTAAAAAAAAAACTCTTCAGACGAAGAAAGGAATTATCAAAATCGTTGAGTAGAAGAAATTCTTAATTCTAGGAAATGTATTGCAACATTATAAACAATGTCAGGTTCAAGTTCAAATTTAAACATCCTTTAGAATCCAAGTTCACAGTCGGTATCAAATATAAAAAATATTGAGTAAAGGTCGTAAATATTGTTTACTTTTCTGAATTAATCCCCTTTTTGAGGCGGACATTGGAAACTTGTGATAAAACTTTACTTATAAAACGGTGAAAAAAGGTGGACTGTTGCATGACATCTGCATTATGCCCGTGTTGTGTCTTATATTGGGAACTGTGTCATAACTTCGTTACAATCTAAAAATACAACACTCTGGAGCCCTTGTGCCAGACTTTCTAGCAGCAGTCTGTCTATTTCTCTTTACTCGAGAGTGGATGTTTTCCTAATTTCGATCTTTGGACTTCATACAGATCAATGACAGAAATCGATACTTTTTTCTCTGACAGTGCAGAGAGTTTTGTGAGTTTTAAAAATAATTGTGTTTTCTAAGAGAGCAAAAGAAAATATTTGCCAAAAGCTAAAAACAAAGCATAAGACGTAGTTTAATAGCAGAAAAAAGGGTATTTAAAAAGAAATCTCTTTGGTTTCCAGTGCTATAAAAAATAAAAATTACGTTTTTAGCGGATGTGGAATGTCGGAGTAACAAGTGCGACTGGCCGTGGAAGAGGAGGCAGCGTTGATCGCGGGGGACGAGGTAGAACCGGTAGAGGTGGCCTGTATACTTCTCCTTACTCACGTGCAGTCGGTTTTGATGAACCAGGGGATGGTACCAGAATCGACACACAACCTTTCCCCGTAAGACTATTTCTGTTTTTAATTTTTAATTCCATTTTTAGTATATTTTAAACACTGCCGATTAATAATTACATTCTTAAGAAAATGTTCCACAGACGATCACTATACAGTTATTATTTTATTTATTAAATAGAGAGGCATTTTCTGTAGATCGTCATACATTTTTTTAGTAATTGCAAAAGATACGGGCAATTTTAGAAAAAAAATTATTTTAGTCGTACTAATAGTGAGAGAAAAATATTTTGTTCGTCTACAAATTTATGCGTCATTAATTTTTCTGGCCGATAATGATCGTTTTGGAAATAATAAATTTTTGACAATACAGTATGATCTAGTTTCTGGAAAAGAAAACCAATTGTAAATGTTAAGAGATTTTTAATTATTTAAAGTTCAATTTTGAACGCAAAAGCTTTATTTTGTTTGATTCTTATCGCGCTGAAACTAAATTGTTCTAGAATTTTAATATAATTTTAATTATTTTGAATATCATAATTTGAAATAGTAGAAATGAAATAGGGTAAAAATGGTTCAATTTTAATTCAAGTGTAACTCAGGATTCTCACTGAGAAAAACTCCAAGAAGATCACTGAAGAACATAGTATTTTTGGAAACCGTAGAAGAACCCGGAAATGACAGTTATTTTATTTTTTGACCGGCAATTTTTTATCTACGTTTTTAGCCTAAGCTTCCCTATACTAGTTGAAACGAGTTAATTTCGAAGATAATTAAAATGACTAAATTCCAATTTTTAATTTCACAGTTTAAGTATTCCAAGTTGCACGTCAAAGAGAGGAATATGTCTCTTGAAGTGCTTCAGATTTAATTTTATTCAGCCATATTTAGGTGACTTATTGAAAAGTTAATTAGACCCGGTTTAGTAATCGGCTTCAATTCAAAAATCCTTTGACACTTTATTTTCACAGTGTGAAAGTAGCATCGTTAGAACTAACTTTTTATCATTTTTGAAGTTTTAAATTTGAAAATATTCATTGACCGGGAAAAAGTATGGAATCCCCGCGAAAAGAGCCTGATTTTTTTCCTGTAATTTTCGTGATGCCCCGTAATGCATTAATCATTGACAAAGCAAAAATATACAGTGTATTGAGCCTGCCTACTTTTTGTAGGAAAATTTTTTGCAATTTTTTGAGGTATTTTTAAATGCAGGGAAGAGGCAGACCGTTTGATAGATCACAAAGTGAACGCGGCTGGTCCGAAAGAAATGGGATTCCGGAACCAGGGGAGTGGAACGGGTCCACTAGTCCACGGAAGGAGTTAACTCGTGGGCCTAGTGGTGGTTCTCTCATGGAAAGTAATTGGCGGCGTCACCGTGGCGGTGGCGAAGACGACGAGGGTTGGAGGGTGGCTTCCAACAATCGCGGGGAGAAATGGGGTGGTAATTAACTTTACTACATTCTGTACAACTTTTGATAAAATCATTCTTGATTTATTTTACATTTTAAGAATTAACGAGGTACCTATAGCTTGCTAGTATACTTTCTTCTGGTACTAAGTAATACATTGGAAAAACATGTGGTATGTTTCGAAATATCCGGTTGTAAAATGATATTGATGAAATTACTTTTTCAGGTAAAAGTAGTTGGCGTGATGGAACTTCGGACAAGGATAGAGCTGACGGTGAAGGGGAAGAGAATCGTAGCGGAGGACGCTGGGATCACAGAGGAAATCACAGGTCTTCTTACGACTCCCATAATCCTTCGAATCGTAGTTCTAGACCTTGGGATCCTAATCATCATGACAATCATGACAACCTACCTGAATGGTAATTATCATATTTTATTATCACTTTAGTCAATTGAAAACAACTATTATCAGGAGCGGACTGGCGTGGGATTCAATAGGTGTAATCATCGATGAGCCAGAAGATGGCCGCTCATAGGGACCCTGAAAATAAATTAAAAAATTTAATTAACCAACATATAAATTTTGAAAATTCTACTATAATCTAGTAAGTCTTTGAAAATTCCTTGATAACTCTTGAAAATTTATGAAAATACCTTGAAAGTCCCTTAGAATCTTCTATAATAGTATAAAACTTCATAGATCTTATAAAACCCTTGTAAGTCTTTCGAAACTGTAGGATATTCATGAAATATTTTAATTCCTTTGAAATCTTTAAAAATCCCTTACAATTTTGGAAAGCTATGGAAAACTCCTTGGATTCTTTTAAAATACTCAAAAATCTTTATTTGATGAAAATCCCTTCATTCTTAAGCAATTCCTGGGTAATCCTTGCAATATTATATTATTATATAATATTATCTTACATTCCGTAGAAATGCAATCAAATTTCTTTAAACCCTGTGTAATTCCATGAAATCTGAAAATTTCATTGAAATACCTGGAGTGCTTTTAAAATCATTGAAATCCTCGGAATTGTTATAAAATCCTCTAAAATTTTGTTTAAAAATCCCTTGGAATCTTGATCAATATCGTAAAATCTTATAGATCCTATAAAATCCTTTCAAATGTTCAGATACCCTAGAAAATAATTTAAAATCGCATGAAACATGTTTATATCCTTTAAAGACATTAAACTCCTTGTAAATTCTTCAAAACTTTTTTAATCTCTGCAAAAGTCCCTTGAAGTCTGATACAATTCCTGGAAATCTTTCAAATGTTTTGTTAACTTTCAAACTAGTTGGTTAAAACTGCTCTTAGGCCTATCTGAAAGACCTACCGGCCAGGTTGGTGATCCCATTCTGCTCTGGACTATTAAGGACCATACTTAAATTACGTAACAGCTGGGGGGGGGTCCCTTCTTTCATGCACGTAATTTTTGCAAATTCGTAAAAACTTTCTTCTGAAGATTATATTTTTAGTAATAAACTTTATTATTTGAATGAAAATTTGACAATTTTCGTAAAAGGCATCGTTTTTTGGGTTAAAAAATTCAACTCTTCGTAGAACATTAACCTTTTGTTTAAAATTCATATTTTGTTACAGAAAATACAACTGAAATCTCTTTTGGATGAAAACTATTCTGATAATTTATCTTTTTGATTTAAAAGTGCATCCTTTTTAAGTAGAAATATTACATCTTTCTTAGATATTTTTGAATGAAGATTCAAATCTTTTTTAAACTAGTCTTTTTGATTTAAAAATTAACCTGTTTTAGTAGAATTTTCATTTTTCTTCGACAAAAGTGCCACTGTTTGGTTGAAAACTGGATAATCTTGTTAAAAAGTCATAATTTTGGTAAAAATACGACTATTTAGCAGATAATTAACTTATTGTTTAAAATTCTTATTTTGGTGTTATAAAGTAAACTGGAATATTCTTTGAATGAAGATTTTTTTTAAATTCATCTGTTTTGGAAGAAATTGGATGTTTTTTTAATTAAAATGCAACTTTTTGTTTAAAAATTCTCATTTTTATTGAAAGTTTTTCTTATTTATCTTAACATTCACCTGCTTTAGCAGAAATTATATCTTTCTTGGGTATAAATGCAACTGTTTGTTTGAAAAATCAACAATTTTGTTTAAAAATCATATTTTTGGGCTGAAAAGTCTGCTGTTTTGTTGACAATTGAGGCGTTGGATGCAAAAAGGAGATATAGAATTATTTTGCTGGAGTGGGGAGGCCCATAAGCTCCTGAAAATGAAGTCTTGAATTTTAATTTTTTAAAGAAATATTCTGAGGGGAAATTTAATTTCGCATCTTTTTCTCTTCATAAAAAAAGTTGTAGCTTTTTTATTTTTCGAATTATTTAC
>JAAAKG020055301.1:3128-18147 GCA_010014905.2 Druon quercuslanigerum | reverse complement strand
ATTGTTACGGAGACAGTTATAATTAAGATAATTAATTTAATTCTGTGAACGCGTCTCTTACTTCAATTTTGTATATAATCAAACAAAAAAATTCGTTTTATATCATACAATAAAAACAAACAAATCCTTTGTTTGAATTCATAAAGCATTTATTTAATGTTAGAAAATTATAATTAAAAAATTGACAGGTGTTGAAGATCTTGGGGGAAGGCTCCCTCATTCCCCTCTAGATCCGCCACTCTTTTCCCTTTAACACTCCTTAACCATCACATTTTTTGAAAATTGTTATATTGAATGATGTTTATAAAACAAAATCTTTACTTTAGTTAAGAGACGTGTCGCGTCCTCCCGAATTTTGGACTAAAGTGTCAAGTATTTTTCATAAGCTTGGCTAGTTGTTCCGAATTTCAATCACGACTATTCCATGCCCTTTTCCGACTATTCCAATTTTTTGGACGACTAGACACAGTCTACATGTAAAAAAATCAATTTTTAAAGTACACATGCCTTTTATTTAATTAAAACAAGGAATTTATTTCATCTAATAAAAAACTGCTCGCTGCCACGGGCACATTCTGATACCGCGCGACTCTCTTCGCTGACAAATTTTACCGCGCCTAGGGTGCGCTCCTAATGGACCTCGCGCTTTACGCTTGTTACTCTATTTATGTGAAAATCAAGAGCATCTGGCAAAACAAAAATGGAGAGTTTCTAGTGGAAGTAGGGCATGCTGTGGATGGCAGATCAACGCTGTCCATTGCCATCAGAGAAGCTGTAGGAGATCGCGGGATAATCCAGAGGTGTCCTGTCATGTACGAAAAAAGACGCAGGTTGTAAAGTCCTACCGCTGCCAACGCTTTTTCCATATAGTAGAGAGCTGCCAAGGTCCCGATCGTACAAGGGCCTGCTGAAGGTGCGGCAAAAAGGGACATATATCTGTGGAATGCGCAAGCTTGTCACACTGCTTCTTCTGCGCCGCAAGGAAGGAAAGTCCCGGAAAGACTGTCAGTCGGAGATAATGAGATGCTCGTCTTTCAGTGAGGCAGTAACTAGCCACACCCAGCCACGATGACGAAGGCTAAGTGATGATAAGGATCATGCATTGCATGGAACAACAACAGGACACCAAGGCACGGCATAGGTGCCTTAACTCCATGTTTTGAGCTACAGCTATTGATACTGCTAGTAGGCGAGTTCCGGTTTTAACATTTATCACAGAACCAGTGAAAAGAAGGCCGCGCCTCAGGGTACTGGGGTAGTACTGCGGTCCGAGAGTTTACTAGTTTCCAGTTATTTCCGTCCGCCCAGCGACGTACGATGCTCTAGCGAAATTTCATGGGGACCCCAATGCCGGATAAGAAAATCAACGACGACAAGATCATACTGAAAAAGAGAGATATGTGTTAACAAAGGTGACAACATCGCAAGCCCCATCGAAAGAGCCGCTTAAGCCAAGGACAAACAGTACCTACAACTTGTATGTGTTAAGATGAACGCACCGAAGAAACTGCGCAGCAAGGATAAGAACATGCAGGTAGATATCCCAAACGGATTGCATGGGATAATATCGAATCTAGACAAAGCCAAAAAAAGAGCGGAATGGAAGAGAACGCGGAAGGACCTGCAGGTGAAAGTGAATATCCGTATCGCAGGTGCAAAAAATAAGCCAACGGGATTGAATCCAAGCGAAAAAAACCGAAGGTAGATGATAGAGTGTGGACTCAAGTTGCTAAACGAGGAGCAAGTCCCTGAAGTAAGCCCGAGACCAGAAATCAATCCGACAGGAATAATGGCCGCAAGCAAACCTCGCAGTCGAAATGAAGAATGGTGAAGAGAGTCCAAACAAAGGTTGTCCGAACAGCTAAGGGCAAGAATTATGCAGATGTACCTAAGCACATTAGAAAAAGGTGAAACCGGAGGCAATGGACGTAAAAATAACAGAGAGACCAAGCTGGGTAATGTGCTTGTATAGTTTGGCGTGATGGCGAAAAATAAAACCAAATTTGAAGCAGCTTTGGAAATAGCAATAAAGGAGCAGGGAAAGGTTCGACAGCTAATCCCTAAAGTTCAAATTGAGATCCGAAACCTCGAAACGGTTACGGAAGCACAGGAGGTTAATGATGGACTCGAAGGTTTTTTGCGAATAAATAAAGGTGGTGAGATGAGGAGAACTCTCTCAAAGAATAGATGCTGGGGAAACCTGATGGCTTTCGATGAGCTGGATGCTCTAGCGGCTGCTAAGATGAAAAAGAGGCCCACATTAAGATGTGGTGGGTGAGTTATCAAGTAAGCTTAAAAATAGCTGTCACCAGGTGCTTCCGCTGCCTATAGACACCAAGCTCCTGGAATTCACCGGTGATCTTGCTGCAGTCATAAATGCAAGAGATACAGAGAAAGGCAGGAGGAAAGGTCGATAGGTTTTGTGGCAAACTAGAAACGGAGAGGTCCTGGTTGAAGTAGGACCTGCAGGGGATGTCCGAATGACGCTGTCCGCTGTCATCAGAGAAGTTGTCGGAGAGAGCGGGAGCGTGCAAGAGCATATCTGAAAAGATCTAGAAATTTCTTAATAATCACTAATTTGATAGGACGCATGGTTTTTGTTTTTATCTTAGAAATTGACATTAAAAATAAAAAAATTAAATTTTTAAACAAAGGGCACAGGCTACGGAAAAAATTAACGAACTAAAGTTGTTCACTCTAAACGAGCGACAGATTTGTTATCAATCATTTTTTGATAGGATGCGTGTTTTTTTTAATCGTAAAAGATAACATGATAAATAAAAAAATTAATAATTTTGTAAAAACGAGGCCATGTGCGAAAAAAAATTAATGGAAAAAGTTGCACACCTAAAAAACGACTAAAATTTTTTTGATAATTCTTTTTTGATGGGATGCAAACTTTTTATTTTACCCGTGGAAATAAAAATAAAAATAACAAAACAACTTTTTGGAAAAACGATACAAGCTACAATAACTTTTTGATAAACAACATTTTTCGTCTAAAGTATATCTACAAATTTTCTTACAAGCAATTCATGATAGGATGAGTATTTACTATTTTTGATTTAAATCGTAAAAAATAACATTGAAAATAAACAATTTCAATTGACCGAAAAACGAAACAAGTTGGGATAAAATGTTTAAGAAAAAAACTCATTTTTTTAAATTATAAAAGCATGACAAGGAATTTTCAGGTTAGCTGAGAATAAAGTTTATTGCAAAAAAAAAGAACAAATATTAAAGTAATTATGGTAAATAAAATGTGTACTTTATTTTGTAATATCTGAATAATTAATCCCAGGCTAAGGTACACAGATAAATATGATATATATTGATATAATAGTGTTGAAAATAATGTAGAAAAGTTCGCATTTTTGATAAAACCTTGTGCGAAGCACGAGATACGTGGTGAAAATGTGTTCGTTAAAACCGATATAGCTTTAGCAAAAGAAAATTCATAATCACCAAATTATAGTTTTCGATGCCTTGACGTTTAATTTTAAAAGGTCGGTACACACATGTGGGGGAAGTACAAAGACCGACCGCGAAGCGCGAGTACCAACGGACGCGCACTTTGGGCGCGCTCAAACTTTGAATTTTGTAAATGCTATAAGTCCGATAATTTTCTTGTTCTCAAAACTGGTTCAACTTTCCGAGTACTGCAAATAGATCTACATAGAATTTTTAAATCCAAAAAAACAATAACTTTTAAACATTTTTGAAATGTTTTAACTTTTTGCATTTTTATTTTATTTTTTATTTTCGACCCTATGCGATTGTACCAAAGTCAAATCTAAGAGATTAATTTATATTTATATGCATACATTCATACAGCCATACAAACAAAATACAGTCGTTAAAACCTGTTTTTTCTGGTTTAGAGGGTCTTAGAACGTGGTCATTTGACAAAAACAGGGGGTAGGGGGAGGTCAAATTTTACACAAATCTAATATCGTCTCTGATTAGAATGTAAATATTATTCAAATAAAATAAATAAGATCAAATAAAGAATAACATTGAATCAATCAAATATTTCTTTTACTCTAAAAAGTGTTATAATCTATTTTTGGACCACCATAACTATTAAGTTTTTCAGAAAATATTCAATATTTCTTAATGATCATATTTACATATTATAATCGCATTTAAGTCGCATATTAACGGAAAATACATGGAAAAAGGTTTGGTTTTTGCACCTCGTGAAAAAAAACTGAGATGTAAGAATGACAAAATTGGTAAACAAAATATTTTGAACCAATTATAAATAAGGACTACTGAATTAGCCCGTAGTTAAATTTTTAGGTACTTATCCTTGATATTAATTTTTCTCAAAAGTGCATTGATAACCATTCGTTCGTAGCATTGTGAACTAAGCTTTTTCAGGAATTATATGTTTCCTTGTTCGATTCCCAGTACCAGTCACTAAAACATATGCTTTACTTCCTATTTCATGTACATCACGTTTGTTCGTCGAAGAGATAGATCTTGACTTGAAAATGTATCTTTATGCGTCAGCGAGTCCAGCGTTGGAGTCGAAGTAATGTGTAACAGCATCGAGCATATTCACGATCAGAACACGGTTGTATCCCCTTCCACTTTGTCGGAGGATTCTTTCTTGCGGACATACGCCAATTGGAGAAGCCAAGTCTTGTCTAAGTCTTTATAAGTACGAGCCATCCACGTCCTTAGAACTTACTCCCTCTCAACAACGTGCTACCTAAGGAAACTGATTTTTAGAATACCGTGGTGGTCATCGGGTAAAATCAGAAGCCTCACAACACTGCTGCACAAGAGTCAGGTGCTCGTGACTGCAAGATCTAATGGTCTTGCGCAGAAAGGGGAATTTCATTGCTGAAGATAAGTACGGGGATACTTCATTATATCGTGTCAACCCTTTTCGCGTGTTCGTTGAGATGCGAATCAGGAATAAGTAAAGTGCTGCCGGGGATTTCAAAATCTTTCTTCCTTTACTAACCAGAAGGGTAAGTCAGAGCGTTCTCACAAAACAGATATTTCTTGGAACATTAGTTCAGACCCTGGTGGAAATTGTATTAACACTCCAAGGCTGGTAAAACACCTTATGATTACCCACGTTATGTACTGGATCACTACTGGGCAAAAGCGGGCCTAGTGCTCAAGTACCACTGCTACTGGGCCGTAATATTTCTGATTGCACTTAGCATGTACTAGGACCATTACAATAAAAATTAGTGACACGGTAATCGTACTGGTGTACCACATGATTGTACTAGCTGTGCACGGCATAATTTCTTAGTCAGTAGGATACCGGTACAGAACAAAGTTATCATTAGGGGGTTTTAAAATACGGCGATAGAAAGTTTTCTACTAAAAATGTATAAGTAAACATGTTAAGGCCTTAGTGCGAATATATGGGTCGCCGAACCTACCGTGGCGCTAACGATCAACGGTAATGAGGGTGGCAACTCACCGGTAACAATGTCCCAAAAATGATTTTGTTTTCACCGAAGACAAGAAAACGTTATATTTTTTAAATTAAATAAACAAATAAAAAATCTGAATCTGTGAAAGAAATTATTTTGAAAGTTAATGGCCTTCTAGAAAAACATTTGGGAATTTAAAAAACGAGTAAGCAAAATATTTTGTTTGTTTAAATATTACTGTTTTTCTTTATTGATGTTTTTTAAAATAGGCTTTCTAATGTTTATATTAATAAAGGTTAAATAAGGGCCAATGTGCTTTCCGCGGATATTTCATTTGAAACATCTCCGGAGAGTATTTTTTAAATTAAAAAAATAAATAAATAATCTAAATCTCTGAAAGGAATCATTTTCCAAAGTTAATGGCCTTCTAGAAAAACATTTGGGAACTTAAAAAACAAGTAAGCAAAATATTTTGTTTGTTTAAATAATACTGTTTTTCTTTACTGATGTTTTTTAAAATAGGGTTCCTGATGTTTATATTAATAAAGTTTAAATTAGGGCCAATGTGCTTTCCGCGGACATTTCATTTGAAACATCTCCGCAGAGTACCAAATATATGGTAATAAAATTATTTTTTTATTTAAAAAAATGTTTGAAACAAGAAACACTCATTCATTCAATGTACGTCCTAAATTAATAATGTCCGCAAAATTGGTATATAACTTTTCACTCGCACGCCCATTGTCGTTTGGTTGACGCATTACTATTAATTAATTGAAAACATACAACCAGTATTTGAGGTTGAACAACTTTCCCACTTTGCTAAGTAGCCTATTATAGTAGGCAATTAATCTTTTCGATTATTTCTTTGTCCTGATCCCCTAGATTTGTCCGAATGCCTAAAAAAAATAACCAACTGCATCTCCGATACATGGATTTTCATATTTTCGAATTTGCTATGAGAATTCGTGATCTCAAACGTCATGACCTAAGTGAAAAGTTATATATAGTTTACATATAGAGAACAAAATACTGATATTTCTTATTTGTTTAATGCAAAAAAATTTATAAAACAAATAATAAATATCATTGTCTTATCCACTATATCTAAAATATAATATATAACTTTTTCACCTGGGAGAAAATTGAAACTTCAAAAGGAAATTTGGCACTTTATATTTGGGGAAGTACAAAAATTGAAAAACAAGTCCTGCTATCTTTTATTTTAATCGTAAGAAATATGATTAAAAATTAAAAATATCATCAATCGTTTAAAGTGTGTAAGAGACGATTTAATGTTTAAAAAGTTGTTTATCTCAAAAAGATCTATAAATTTGGTTACCAATATTTTTTGATAATATGCAGTACTTTAACCGTGAAAAACTTAATTAAAAATAAAAAATTTCTTTTTTCTGTCAACCTATGCAAGATAAAAAAAAATGGAAAAAAATTATACATCTCAAATAGACCTGAAAGTGTCGTTACCTCTATTTTCTGATAATATGCATAGTTTTTGTTTTTGTCGTATACAAAATGATAGATACATTTTTTTTTTAATTTTGGGGAAAATGGCACAAGATATATAATACAAATTTTAATGACAAACTTTTTCTCCTTGAATAGATCCAAAAATTCGCTTTCAACCGTTTTTTTATACTAGATAACTAGTTTTCATTTAAGTCGTGAAAAATACCGTTAAATGTAACAAATTCAAAAATATGGAAAAGCGACCCAAGATACAATAAAATGTACAAAAGCCAAATTTTACCTGAAATAAAAGTTCCGGATCAAGGTACAGAAATTAATATAACATACTACATTTCATATAAGACCGCATTCGTTTTAAAGCGTGCAGGCAGTTCATGTTCAAGTCCCAAATTCATTTGCCATTCAAACATGTTGGCCTTCAAAGGGAATTCTAGACGAGGCGATTTAACGAAATTGTTTTACAATGTTATCAATATTTCAATTTTTCAAATTTGTTTCTGTTTGAAAAAACTAACCTTTTTGCAAAAATAACTCAATATGCGAAAATAGACAAAAATGTTTCTCTAAAAAAATTCTAAAAAATGTCTCTTGAAACTTTCTTCTATTTTGTGTTATTTTTGAGATTTTGCGAAAATATGTATAAACTCATTTGAAATTTATGTTTTCTCAACAATATAATTTTATGATGTCATAGAAAATAAAGAAGAGCATAATTTAACACTTTCAACCACTTTTATACGCAACTTTTTCTTTAACGTTACTAAGCCTGTTAAATTACGTACTTTTTAGTTTTTTAATTCTGTTGCCGAGAAAAAATAAATTTCAAAGGATTTTATACACCTTTTCGCTGAAATATAGAAGAAAACGAAAAACAGAAGAAAGTTTTAAGAAACATATTTCCAGAACTGTTTTAGAGAAACAATTTTCTTTCATTATCCTTTTCCTTAACTTGTAGTAGTAGCCTATAGGTACGATAACTTTCAAAAGAATTATAGGATTGGATTGTACTTTGACATACTTATTTTTGCTTTGCCCATTAAAAATGTTAATAGAAATATAAAATTGAAAACTTGAGAAAATTGACATGGGATACGAAAAAAATTTTAGCAAGTAAAAATATTCCACTTTAAAACAGATAAAAATTTGCTTAATACCATTTTTGGGTAAGATGCATGTTCGTTGTTTTAATCGTGAAAGGTGTTCTCAAAAATAACCAACAATTGTGAAAAATTGTTTATCTCAAACAGATCTAAAAATCTAATTTTCATCATTTTTTTATAAGACGCATATAGTACTTGTTTTAATCGTGAAAAATGCTTTTGAAAATAAAACATTATATTTCCAGCTAAACTATGCAAAATACAACAAAAAATCATTTTAAAAATATTTATATTCAATTAAATAATGAAATCAATTTTGTTAGCAAAGCTTTTATTATTCTATGGAATAGTTTTCTAAAAATATAAAATAAAGGCCAAATACTCTTATGGCTAAATAGTTCACTGTGTATCGATGGTGCAAAGAAGGCTATTTTGACCGCCCTTGATGCACACCCCACACTTGGTGCACACCCCGCCCTTGATCTTTTTTGTCCCACCTTCCTTGAAAAGAAGCACATGAAGCAGATAGAGGATGTTCTTTGTACTTGAAAATTTTAGATCATGCGTAAAAAGAAAGAAATAGCGTGCGTAGAAGAAGGGATACTGTGGTGTCCAGTGGTGCCATTTAAAAAGAACTATCATTTTCTCCATATTCTTAATCGTGTGGTAAAGTGTATGTGTAGCAGGCGTAAACTTTTATATAGCGAGCGTACATTTTCATGCAGCGGGCGTAAAGTTTCATGTCGGCCCGGCTGCAGAGTGCACAAGAACGAACTGGACTGGAGGCGGCCACATCAAGCCTTATTCACGTGCATGCAATGGCGTATTTACAAGGAAGGTCGGACAAAAAATTATTTTTTCGATATTATTACGAAAATTAATTTTCGAACCATGCAATTGGTATTATTGCTCGGGGTAAGTAGCTTTGACCAATAATTACCGACTGAGCAAATTATTTCTATTAAATGAAGAATATATTTTCGATCTATTTTTGTGATACATAATTATCTCTGACTAAATTATTTCTATTAAATGAGGAATATATTTTTGATATATTGTTGTTTAAACTATTTTTAAATTTGATTAGTTAATAATAATATTCGTGATAAATTATGCAGAAAATACTTATTTAACAGATTTTTTCAATATCTTTGGTTCGTTTTCTGGAACATTTGTGAATGGTTCAAGGATCGATAGGATTGGTTGAGCTATGATTTTTTCGTGCATAATTGGCACGTGTATTAAAAAGACCAATCTTTGATGATGAATGTCAAATAGATTTTTTAATGTAACGATAATTAATCTTCATGCAACAATAATAATAACAATAATAATAATATAACTTGACTACCATACAGTCTGTGAATGATGGGGCAAAAACAGGACTATGCCCAATATGTCAAAGCATACTGCTCTTATCAGATCACTTGATTGCATTACAAAAAGCGTCCATGACTGATAATACATACCTAGAGAGCCCCGTTCAAACTATTCAAGAAAAGAAATACAAAATCCAGCTCAAACCAAAATGCCTTCGGTATGTTAGGTTTTCACCATTTTCAGCCTGAGACACTAATTTTTTAATAATAATTCCTACAGGCCTCTCGAGGATGAATGTTTGGATCCCTGTAAACGGGCTTTCCAATATGATTGTAGGATCCAAATGTACGGGCTCTCCGGTATGTATACCCGTGAATTATGGTGAATGCACAAGCAGATTATAGAGGTCTGAAACAACGGCTGACACCGACGAATCTACTAATCACTTGCCGCGTAACAACCGCGTGGAGTACCTGTGGGTAGAAGGTGGGCTAATATAATAATAATTCCAGTGGACTGATAGAGCGCAGCCATAAGAATGCATCTAGGGGCGATTGTTGTCACCTCCATCTATTATAACATCCTCATCTCATCGGTCACTTGATTTATTCCGTGACTTATGATGAAAAACAGGGTTTGCTCATAAAGATGACTCTAAAATTGCATACTATGAAAAATTATGGCTGATTGTTGTTGCTTAAGGCCCCTGAAAATCATCGGTAAATCGGACTTCGTAAACTGAGAACAAAAGGAAAAGCAATTTTTTCTGTTATTTTGTATACATAACCTATAGAGGATATGTGAGTCTTTATACTCTTTAGATTATGTATACAAAAAACTAGAAAAAATGGCTTCTCTGATAAGCCACAGTTTATGAATTCCGATTTCCACATGATTTCCAGGAGCCTTAAAGTATTCTGAGGAGTATCTACGAAATTTTCATTGTCTTTTAAGCCCGCGCATGGGCGGCAATGACAGAAAATATAACGGAAAAACTCTATAGTCCAGATTTTCCGCACCATAACCTTCCATGGTCCAGAATTAAGCACGGTTTGGAAAAAAATCAAGTTTGTGAGATTGTGATGAACTTATCGACTAACGTCAATGATGATATATTGATAATTATTGTAAATATTATAAATAAAAAACATAAAACTACATGAAGTTATTTATATTCGGCACCGAAAGTATGGCCGGCCATGGATTCGTGTTAATATTAATTGATTTTGCTCATATCTGGAGACCAGGTTTTGGGTATTGAAACGCCTCATTCTTTTGGACTGACTTTCATGATTTTTCGCGTAGTTTTAAAAAATATAGAAGAACGCTTCATTCGAGAATGTGAAAGAAAGGTATCAGCATTTCCATACGAAAGAAATTTGTAGTTCAAACATATAACTGTAACCTCGATTCAAGGACGTTAATATATTTGAATTAGCTGTGCAAGGTTATGAGTTTAAGATGTCTAAAATTGAAACTTCACATAACAATCTTTGGGTAGTAAGAAATAAGGAGAAATGAAGTAAGTTTAAATCATAGTTTTAAAAAATACAAAATTTTATTATTTAGTTCTCCTAGTGGGCAAGAACGTACTTGAAACGTCCCAAAAACGTTCTTTGGACGTACAAGTAAAAGGACGATATTTTCACGTTTTAAAAACTGTCCTAAGTCACACCCAATAATTTCATAAAAATGTTTCATGTTCTAAATACGTCTTATAACGTCTCTGGAACATTGCATGTTTATGGAACGGTATATGAACTGACTTAGGACATTTTTGAGCCGTTCTAATAAAGTGTTTTTAACGTTGGTGCCCACTGGGCTGCTATTAAGTCATTCTTAGTTCAGCTATTTAATATCTTTGTCTGAATGATCGTTTTAGTAATCTTACCAAAATCTTTGGATAGTTTCTATCAATATTTGTAACTGGATGAAGGATAGATATCGCTGGTTTATCTATACATTTTTGCCGTTCATTTATTTCAATTATTTTAATTTTAAATGTCCCGAATGGAAAAGGTTCAATGGGTGAACAATAGCTCAACAATGGCATAAGCGTGGGTTGAACGTGGGTTAACCTTTGGGTGAGCGTAGGTTTACCGTGGGGTAAGCATTGGGTGGGCGTGGGTTAACTGTGGGGTAAACGTGGAGTAAGGGTGGCTCAAGATTGGGTTAATGTTCGCCCACGGTCGTTCCACGGTCGTCCCATGGTTATGATCAATGGGTCAAGCATGGCCCCTCTACTATGCATCGCCCACGCTCGAACATGATTTGGTTGAAATTGAACTTTGGTCAAATTTTCCAAGATAGACACAACCTACTAAATTTTCCTCACTTCTTAGACAGATTTGGTGGATAAATATTTTATTTCATGTGAAAGAAGTTTGAATAGCTCAAGCATGACAAGACACTTGGAAATATCTGACTAAAGCACGGGTCACGGCTGAATAGCAGCATGGCGCAAGTTTTGCTCTTATCCGTCTCCCATGCTTAGGACACGCTAAACACAAATGAATATTCTTAAGAACATTTAAGGGTCCGAGAAAATTAGTCTGCGTTAAAAGTGGAAATCCTAGGTTTGCCAATAGTCTACACGTCTCTAAATGGTAAGTTCACTACCCGGGTGCACCGTGTCGCGCACCAGTTAGTTTAGCATGTATTCTGCAAGAACTTTTTTAACATTTAAATTTTTCCAACAGCCAAAATAACTAAAAAATTGTGAGTCGAATATACGGGTGCACCAGCTCGAGCACCAGGTAGTTTAATACGCATTCTGCGAGAACTTTTAAAAAATTTAAATTTTGTGATTAACGAAAACAATTCTAAATGGGAAGGAGACGACCCGGGTGCACCGGGTGGCGCATCAGGTGGCTTAGCACGTATTCCACAAAAACTTGTTTTAAGAGATGGTAAAATTTAAATTCTTTGAAACTTCTCGTATAATAAGTGCTAAACAGCGTGGTACGCGACCCGGTGCTCCCGGGTCGTCGACTCACCGTTTTGAATTATTTTCGTTATTCACAAAGTTAAACTATTAAAAAGTTTTCCTAGAATCTTGAGCCACGCTTACCGCACGCTTACCCTACGGTTAACTCATGCTCATCCCATGCTCACCACAGGGTTAACACACGCTCACCCCACGCTCATCCCGCGGTTAACTCACGCTCACCCCATGTGCATCTCACGGTTAACCCACGCTTACCCCACGCTTATGCAATTGTTGAGCCAAGATTCACCCATTGAACCTTTTCAACGGGGGCGGACTGTTATGGTAGACACTGTTTTAATTCTTAATATAAAAACCTGATTCTCCTAAGACGTAAGACATTATACTAAATTCTGATATCTATTTTTAAAAATGCCGACCTTAATGAATATGTTTCATTTTGATTACCTGTGCAACCATATTCAGTAAACTTATACATATACAGTTGCTGTGTAAAGTTTAAATTTTTGGATTCCAGATTATCTGTAAGTCTTACTATTATAAGTTTATAAACGTTTCAGTGTTAACTAAATGATGCACTTGTAACTGTCAGCATTCGCGCCTTATATATTGTGTACCCGCAGAACGTGCAAACCGTTTCAATTTCAGGTGCTTAATATTATGACTCCATTTAACGTTTCATGTACTGCCTTGTTAGGAACAGACATCAATATTCGCATAAATTAACGCTGTATAAACTACGCATAATAAAGTTCATTTTTTTACTCGGCATCATTTCCGAGGCACTTACTTCCTATTTTGATAAATACACCGCGGTAAGTCCTTAACAGTACTGCCTAATATAAATATTTTTTACTTATAATACATCTGACAGTCATAAATCCATTAAATTTTCAAGCTTTACAATTTGAACAGAAATAACAAATTAGATGAATATTTAAATTAAACATTTAACTATTAAAATTAAAATTAATTAAATTGCAATATTTTTATGTAATATCTTTGAATCCACCTGTTCATATAAAATGTGTAAAACAAAAAAAATATGAAAAAAATATATTCCTCTGTTAGGCCTGAGTTATCAGCGTAAAATCTTGGGTAAATGGCACCCCAGCGGGTGCGATTTTTGATAGCGCTTAAGTGTTAGATTATGTTTTTACGTGACCGCATAAATAATACATTTTTTTGCTAGTTTATCATTCTATTACATCATCTGTTTCGAGCTGCTGTAATGGAACGTATACCGACGATTCTACAACGCCTGCCTCAGGTTTTGAAAACTATATGAGAATCTCTGTTTATTTTTCTTACTTTCCTTATAAATCGCTCTTCCTTTCGTTGCTTTACTCTACCTCCGACTCTGCACGCGTTGTTACACTGCGTCCCTAACGGCCTAACCTTTGTGAGATGGCCCAACGTGAAAATGAATTGCTTTACTTTTCTTAGATTGAGTCCCTTATTTCTAACAATGATCCCCAGCATTTCAGACTATAATTTTCTACGTGTAGTGTTATTGCTTTCGTTCGTTTAGTATCTTAGTAACAGTTTTTGACCCGTTACTGTCTGAAAGTAACGCATTAACCTTACTGTTACTGCTTAACAATTGGTAAGGCGCTACCGTTACCGTTATATATTTTTTAAAGTAGTGCGTTACCCTCCTCGTTACTGGAAAAAAGTAACACGTTAACTTTCCGTTAGTTTTTTTATTAGATATTTAATAAATTATTTAAATGTCCAAAAAGGAACCTTAAGAATTTGGTACATTTGATTAAAACTGAACTTATTAATAAAACTGAATATTATATTTACAGTTAGGCAAGATAATTAGAAACTAATGCATCTATCCATAAGATCTCTTTTATTTAATGACCAAGTCCATTTTAAATCAGGCAGATTCTACGTTTGGAATAAAGTTATGAGTATTTGAATTTTTTGCATTATTAAAAAAAAACATTTTATTGTTTAAAATTATATAACATTTGACCTAATTGAGATATTTAATATTTCTTTTCACTTTCTGGTAGAGTTCATCGCCTTAGTTCGGGGCGGTTTTTCTAAAAATATTAAAGTCGATTTTCTTAAAAAAACACACACTTATATTTTTTCTCAATTCTTTGTCGAATTTGTAATATCGTAACGAAAATCTTTGGCGAGTTTTATGCGGGCTAAATAACTTTCGTGGCCAGGCGAATTTTTTTCACAAAATCGAATTTTCGTAGATTTGTTGCTTACAACTACAGACACGAAAAAATGCGAAGAAAATAGTTTGCGTAGTTAAAAATGTTCTACAAAAAACTTCTTCACTTATTTATGATATCTTGTACCGTTTCCGAGAAAAATAAATATTTCTTTCAGGAAACTATAGTTGCTGCAGAGCACATGGAAAAAATTATACAAAAAAAAAGGCATGAACTAGGTCTCGGATATAAGAAAAATGCAGTGAACATTGATGTATTTTCGTAAATAAGCTGCGAATTTTGAGAAAGAATTGACGACTGCGATATGAGAAGTCTAAAACCTTTCATCACTTTTTTCCGTAAATAATTACAAAAATATTATGAGTAATTGGAAAAAGTTTCACAGAGCACTTATGAGCTTGCCCGACAAATCTGGGAACTTGGACGTAGGTCCGTCTTTACTTGCCCCCCCCCCCCCCCCCCCCCCCCCCGGCGGCGCTTGTTTCCCCCCTGTGGGGGGGGGTGTGGGGTGGTGGGGGGGGAGGGGTTTTTTTTTCCACATTATTTTTTCTTCCTGCCGGGGGG
>JAAAKG020055290.1:0-18147 GCA_010014905.2 Druon quercuslanigerum | reverse complement strand
TTGGGTTGGTATAGGACCATACTGATTCAATCGTACAAGCAATTGAATTGGTTTATCTGTAGGAAACGTGTATCTTCTAAGTTGGAAGTGCCGTTGCGGATTTTTATAGGGAATAAGCCAAATAAATTCAAGTTGCTCAAGTCCATAGCCAAGTATGTTGGACAAAGGAGCACTGGTCGGTGGAGTTAGAGACACAGCTGGAGGAGACGGGGACCTTTTGCGAAGAGGAGGCTCTTCAGGTAAAGAATGTCTGATCGGAAAATTATGTCTGGCATCAGGAAGAAAACTGGTAGGAGAATGTCTATCAGTAGAAGAAGATGGTCCGGAACCTGGATCCCCTGAAATAGGGGTACAATTAGGAACATATTCAAACTCTGAACTTATCTCTGAGAGAAAATAGAGGTGATTATATTTTTCTGAAGAACAAGTGTTTTAAATTACTGATAATTATTTTAAACTATACATTCTGTTTGCTGATTTAATCTTTTAAGCAATTCTTAATCCCACTTTTGCCTCTACAGTAGAGTCATCTAACAGGAAGTTGATAACTACAAAAGTATAGGTGATCACACGCGCCAATGGGAGTCAACCCAGCCTGGACCAACTATATAAGTCATAATTTTCTGCAATGTTTAAAGAAACCGCCCTCATCCTAAACCATTATTCAGATTAAACGTATGCTTACAATTATTATTATCAATCAAACGTTCACATTCCCTTGACCAGCCCAAGCTATCATATTATCTATACTGGTTTTAATAAAGCAGTTAGAATTTTAATATTTTCACCAGTATTTCTAGTAGAATCCGAAATTTGTTAGCATTTTTTTAAAAGTACTTAGAAGCCAGAGAAGCTGTCAATAAAAAATTGGAAACACAGAAAGATCCCGAAACATAGACTGTCATTCAAGTATTGTACTGGGGAGAGTTGATAAAACTTGATTGACAATACACACGTACTCCAAAGTACGAGCTTCGAATTTCTGAAGGATCCACAGATATAAGCGACCCAATTCCCAAGGAGCGAGCGTAATTTTTTCGCCTCTTCCCCTGCCTTATTTCGTCGATGCTGAAGGACCAAGACTTCTTTAACTGCGCACATAGTGAATAGCGGTCGTATCTTTGGATTTTTTGATTGCCAAACTTCTCCTACTTTTGGAGTCTCAGTTTATATTGATCACAAAGCATAGGATTTCTACATGGACAGCGTTAGATAGAAAGGTCTATCAAACGTGCTCATATGTCAAATGTAATATTAAGTCGGAACTGGTTCAAAAGATTATTAAACGTTTTAAAATATAAGTGAAAAACTATTTATTGATTAACATTTCCATTATGAAGTTCTATTTGAAATATAGTCACCTTGATGTTGCGCATGTTCGTTTTTCCTCCGAAAATTTTTCAGAAGGTCTTTTGTTTTGGGTGGCATACTTGATGATATTTCTATGAAAAGACACAAGATATTGAAGATTTTATAATGCTAAAACTTTGTTTCATATAAATATCTGGAGTGCATAAAATTGTCTATAATTTTAGTGAGTAGTTTTATATAAAAATATAAGATTTTTCGATAGATAGAATTTAATAGAAACTTATGAAATTCTTAATATAGAGTTTGATATAAGTTCTTAAAAGATAAGGTTTTACAGAGATTTATTAAAAAACTGTTGATGAAAGATCATAATATTTCTGTACAAATAGATTTTTTCAAAATTTTAGTCATTTCAAATATAGGATTTAATAGAAATATAGGGTGGATAAGATTTTTTTATAGTTTGAATTATAAACTTTTGATATAAAAGTTATTGAATAAATGTGTTAATAGATCTTAGTTGTAGGAATTCGCTTGTTTACATTAGATAGGTTTAAATGGAAATTGCGACGCAGAAATTGTTATTTGCGGATAGCTCAAAATAGTTTGAAAAATTAGAGATATATTAATAGTTTGTTACTCACCAATAGAATTAAGGACGATTATCACGGTAAAGAGCGGATTATAAATATAGGTGACCCTCATTTTTGCAGTTCACGAGAAAACTGATGCGTACGCTGATAAAGAAATTTGTTACCAATCTATCTGATTAATATTCTCGTGTTTTATTGCACTGTGTCTCAGATACGGTATCTTGCTTTAAATCTGGTGGTTTGTAGGCTTTTAGTTCGCTCTTCTAGGAAAATTATGTTTTTATTTCATGATTCAATCCAAAGAATAATAAATCATAAATTTGTTTCAACCTCTGAGAGATCAGCGAGATATTTTTCTGTTATATTGTTATGTCACTTTCTTGTTAAAGATAAGCTGATTTTAATTAAAAGTATACTAATGTAAGAATTCTTTCGGAGAAATATTTATATGGGGAATCTCCGAACAAAATTGTAAAATCATAGATATATTCTCTTAATACTTATATTTATATTGCATAAATCAGTCTTGAGGGACAAATTTGTTTGCCTCAATCGAATATCTTTGGCAATAATCCCTTTATAAATTTTTTATACGCTTCATCATTTATCGTACCATTTTTAATCGACCACAAGCATTTTACTTTTAATAATGTTTGATTATTTAATTCGAGATAGACTCTTCTCATTTGGAACCAATTTCAGAAACACAATCGAACTGAAATCTACCCATGTTAAAATTTTGATTTGGCTCACGAGACGGCTATTATAATTTGACCTTTTAATAAGTTGGCTCTCAGAGCTCACCTCTGAAGGCCCCATATAGGCTTCCTACAAAGGGGCAATAAAGCTGCCCTTTATAGTGCCCTATTTAACAACACATATGCCCTGAAGTACTTTCCAGGATTATGCAGTAGTGCGCATGAATTATATTCTTCAAACTACTGTTGTATTATTGTAATACTTAAAAATGATCTTCGTTTTAGTATCTCATAACAAGTTCCACAGCACCCTAAAAAGCGACTCAACTGATTTCCATGCTTGCCAGATGTGAATTTTAGAGTCACATAGAAACAAATAATAATATAATTTTGAACACAGTATACAATACACTAGTATGTAAATATGAGTTTCTTAAAAAATACCTTTTTAGATCATGATTGGACTCTGGATTGTAGAAAAAGTATCTCACTACTTAACATTTAACTTTTGTGTGTAAGCATTAGGAACTTTCTTCGCTAATAAAAAAATGGTCAAGGAAATCTTGCATATTTTTTTTAGTGCCCATCGACGTATCTCAAAGTATCTTTTATATTTCTAAACAGACGTAATTTAACAAAAGATTAAAACTTGTTTCAGAGTGGCAGAAAATGATTTGTGAACGGATTTTTTAATCCGTTTTCCTTTAAAGCTTCAGGCGCGCTTTTTGTGATGTTTTCAATTGACGTAACATCCATCGAAGTGACCGTCATTTTATGTTGTGACGTCAGCTGACGGAATGTATTGAGGCGAAATGCCAAACAATAATATCAATTGCATGGGAAGAAATATAATTTTATTTTATAACGTGGGCAATAGTGATTCTTCACCACTGGTATATACAGTTATAATTAACTTACAATTTTTGCTGTAACTAATTAAAAAATAAAATTTGGTCTCATGCATTTCATGTGACAGATTTATATTAGGTTTATACCGGCGTAATCGCAGGAAGTGCTTGCGAGTTAGACTCACATCCCGTTGTTTATTTATTATGTACCTAATTTAGTCGAAACCAGTTGCCTTCAAAATGGTATTTATTTATCAATTGCAGCATTTTTACATTCTCATCCAGGGAAAGTATTAGATTCAAGTAAAATTTAAGCCCGCCGGTTCTTGTCAAATGTAGACGTTTTGAGATCTCCTGAAACCGATGAACAGGTTTTCACGAATAAGTCTGTCTGTCTGTCTGTCTGTTTATCTATGCGTTTGTGCGTCTGTATGATTTTTTAGTTTATTAGCACGATAAATTTCGAAAGACTTGACAGTTTGTATTGGAATTTAGTATACTTTTAAATTCAAAAAGTGAGCAGATTTTGAAAGTTGTCGAGACTTTTTTTTAAAGATTCAAAAATTTTCTGTAAATTATTCATAGTACTCAAAAAGACAAATAATTTCTCCGAATGTCTTTTTTCGATAAAATAAAAATTATCAGAGGTATGGCATTTCCAAAATCTAAAAAGAGAAACGAAAATGAACATTCTCAGCCAAACAACGCACGCTATGAAAAAAACTCAAGACAAGGAAGACTTAGGAAAATTGGCATTTTAATAAGATGTGTGTTTTTTTGTTCTATTCTTAGAACATAAGATCAACAGTGAAAAAGTCTGCCTGGATTGAATACGAAAAACAGATTTTTAGGAATTTATCTGTCTTTCTGTGTATTTGACTGTGCGTGCCTGTTTGTCTGTAGATTCTTAGTTTGTTAGAATGATAATTTTCGAAAGAATTGACCGATTGGATTGGCCTTTGATTCACTTTCTAAGCGTCAGAAACTAAAGTTCAAGTTCGTTAGCCAGCCATTTTGAAATTTGAAAATTATACGTGCGTGTGTTTATATTAATCTAAAATTTGAACAATTTATTCTAATAATATTTTAAGATGAAAAGAAAATTTTCAGACATACGAGGTTTGATAAAAAAAATAACGAGATACTAATAACGGATATTGTATGGGTATTGGTAGCCATATTGCCTATTTACTTTGCCATCAGCTGTCAGTGAAGATATACATGTTTAAGTGTGCTCCGCGATTTTTGACTTTTAAAAAAAGTGGATCAGAGAATTCGTATCAAGTTTTGCTACAAAAACGGAATAAAGTGCAGTTATGTTTTTGAAATCTTCAAAGTTGCTTTTGGTGATCCGGCTATGAGCCGAGAAAAAGTTTTCAAGTGGTATAACCGTTTTAAAAATGGGCGAGAAGACGTTGAAGATGAAGAGCGCTCTGTATGTCCTCGCACATCGCTAACAAAGGATCACGTCGAGAAAGTGAAAAAAGTGATTATGAGCGATTGTGAAATTATATTAGAGAGGTTTCTGAGGATGTCCGTATATCATACGACTCCTGTCAAGCAATTTTTACGGATGTTTTATACAGGAAACGTGTGGCAGGAGCATTTGTCCCGAAACTGCTGAATAACGACCCTACTTTGCTCGAGCAAACCACAATAGCTTATGAATCATGTGTTTATGAATATGACGTCAAAACTAAGGCCCAATCGTCCACCTGGAAGAAGTTTCACATCGTGTGCGTGAAGTAATTCGAAAAAACTACCAATTTTGTGTCAAAATAAGTCATAGCGACCGCACCACGATAATGCATCTGCTAATGCCTCAATTTTTGTTCGTGTGTTTTTGGCCAAACACAATACCGTATTGATGCCACAACCACCGTATTCTCCGGACATGGCCCTCTGTGGCTTTTTCGTATTCCTAAAGATGAAGAAATTTATGAAATAAAGACGTTTTGACAACTTCGAAAATATGGCATAAGTGCATTATATCCGCGGGGGACTAATTTCAAGGGGACAAAATTGATATTCACGAATTAATAAATTTTATTGGCAGAAAACGAAACGTCTCATTATTTCTGGATCACACCTCGCATACAATTTTTTATGATAATTAACTTAAAAATTATAACAATTTTTAGCCAAGAGTTGCACCACTCGGTTTTTTGCGTATATACCAGATTAAACTGGACATACAGTAAATAGACACACTAAAGATTTCAAACTATTTTAAACATTTTAAAATATTTAAAAGGATTTGAGGGGCAAAGAATGTTTTAAAGATTAAATAAAATTTTTTAAATTGCCATGATATAAAAGTTGTCATGATATCTTATGGGACTTTGAAAAGCAACATTCTTTTTTCATGCCTTTTTTCATATCGTGCGTTGTTTGGCTTAAAATGTTAATTTTAGTATTTTTCTTTGTATTTTGAAATTGTTATAAGCTATAATTCTGACAAGTTTCTTACTGTCCAAAAAAGTCTTGTAGATTAATTCTTCGAGTTTTCTAGTACTATATATAGTGGCACATAGAACATTTAAATCTATAAAAAAATCGTCTCTAAAATGTTGAAAAGGCTTCAGTTTTTAAGTTTTTAATCAAAATATAACTGGCTAATAAACTAGATCTTTCTTTCTGGTCGTTAAAATTTTTGTGCCGACGCACAATCCAATTCTGTTCGTCTTTCAAAAGTTATTCGGTATAACACGACAATGACAATAGGCATATACCGATATGAAAACTATTTTTTCTGGCTTACTGAGCTTTAAAAGTTGACATTGGATGTCCGCGAAAGTCATTTTTCTCATAAAAAGATCACCTTCTCATGAAAATGATAATGCAAAATACACTAAAACCCACTGTTTGTATATTTACTATTATAAGCCTGGCTAGGATATTAACAAATAATTAAAGCTTTGGGTACCATAAAACATTTAGTCTTTATTTTTATTTGTAATTACAAGTAACTCGTAATATTTTAAGATAGCTTGAGATACACATTTTTGTCCTCTAACCTTTATTTTAATTGATAATGTGCCGTGGAGCATTGTGGTGCACGTGCTGTATTTAAAAAATTTTTAAGATCGGACGAAGGGGGCCTACTGAAACTGCCACCAGCTCATGTCTCGTCAATAGAGTGACCGTGCAACTTCACATGTTTATTTTTACTCGTCCTTTAGCGCGAGTGCGAGAATTATACGTATATGTCCCAGCAACATAATTTACGCTCTCCAATATTGCAAAAACATCGCCCTCAAGTGTTGTTAATACAATAAGTTCTTGGATTGTTATGCGTGCATATTAACTTAATCCTTTGTTTAGAAAAATTAGTTTATCCGCAGGAAAAGTGTATCTTCGTAGTTCGAATATCTCGTCCGGATTTCTTTTGGGAATAAGCCAAATAAACTCAAGCTGATCAAGTCCATATCCGTATGTATTTCGCGTTATTCAACCTTGAAAATTAATCAACATATGTGATTTATTGATAATGATTCAAAGTAACTTACCCATGACTGTGGTTCACATGCTGTACCATGCTGTAACCATAAGTGAAGTGGCAATGGGATCCTACTAGAGTTTCCTTGATTTCATCTCCAATCAGTGAAGTAACCTGGCCGCTTATCATATTGATTTTTGCCCTTCCAATATTGAAAACACGTCACTATTGGCTGCTGATAATACAATTTGTTCTTGAGTTGGTATAGGACCATACTGATTCACTCGTGAAAGTGATTGAATTGGCTTATCTCCAGTAAAAGTGTATCTTCTCAGTTCAAATAGCGTTTGCGGATTTTTATGGGGAATGAGCCTACTAAATTGGAGTTCATTAAGTCTAGAGCCAATTAATTTAGAAAAAGGAGGAGACTGGAACCTTTTACAAAGAGGAGTTTCTCCAGGTGAAGAAGGACCGACCATAAAATTATATCTTGCATCAGGAAGAAAACTGGCAGGAGGATGCTGTCTATCAGAAGAAGAAGACGGTCCGGAACCTGGTAGCTAGCACAGATGGGCCTCTGTAGCAAAATTTCTTTGGGGGACCCTTTTTAGAAAAATAAACAAAAACTTCATACAATAATTCTTGTTTGGGGGCCCCCGGACCGAGGGGGCTCCCTATCATTGATACGACTGATACGGCGGTAGCTGCGCCCCTGAACAATGAACTTATCTCTGCAAGAAAAAGTAGGAGGAGAAAGTAGGAGAGCAACAACTATTTTTGCATTATAGATAATAATCTTTGACTGTGCATTCCTTTTTGCAGAAAAGATTGGCATTGCATCAGAAAGTAACTGTTGATTTTATGTTGACGTTCTAATAATAATTATTAAAAAATTAAAAATATTCGCGCACAGAATACGTCTAGTTATTTTTTGGATGGAAAAATTTATTCCGTTAACTTTAGTTCTAACCTTGTGTCGTTTTTAGACAAATTAAGTTTTTTAATTTTGGGTGTTATATTTTACGATTAAAATAACAACTGCGTGCCCTATCAAAAATTATTTATGACAAGTTTGAACGATTTTTCTCTATTTTTTGCAAGACATATATGTAGATCTTTCCAGGGCGCGCAATTTTATTTAATTCATTTTTTTCTTATCATGCATAGATTGGCTCTAAAATGTAATTTTTTAGTTTTTGTTATTATTTGTATGATCAAAATTTTAATTTTCAACTTTTCTACAAAATTCAAAAAAAAGTTCATGATAATCTTGCATTATTTGGTTTAAAATGTTTATTTTATTTGTTTTTTTGGATTTTGAAAATGCTATAACTCTGATAATTTTTACCTTCTCGAAAAAGCCATGTGAACAAATTGTTCGAGTTTCCTAGTACTATAAAGAGCCGTGTATATAATTTTTAAATGTGGAAAAAAATAGTCTTAAGTATTTTGAAAATGTACTCTATATTTTAATTTTAATGCCTTATCACGTTTTGCCCTCGAAATCTAATCGTCACAGTTGTGGTAGCCCAATTCAACGTCGTATTCTTGGAGTTAACGATTCCCGAACTTATCGTAATTTTGGAGCCCGTTCTTATATTGATCAAAAAGTATAGGATTCTTACATGGACAGCATTTGATCGAAAGGTCTATTAAACGTGTTGATATGCCAAATGTAATTTGAAGTCATTACTGGTTTATGAGATTATTAAAAGTTCTAAAATGTCAGTAAAAAATATTTATTTATTAACATTTCTTTTATTAGGTTCTGTTTGAGCTATATTTACCTTGAATATGCAAACGTTCGTTAAAACTTTTTTCTGATAATTATCTGGAGTGCATAACATTTTCTAGTATCGGAATGAGTAGTTTGATACCAAAATATAAGATTTATCGACGGATACAATTTTACAGAAATTTATGAAGTTCTTAATACAGATCTTAATATTAGTTCTGAAAAGATAAGAATTTATAGCATCTTAATACGAAATTGTTACTGGATGATTATAATATTTCTGTACGAACAGAATCTAAACAAATTTTTATCATTCCTAATATAGGATTTAATAAACATCTGTTGTGATTACGACTTGTTAGAGTTTCAATTAGAAACTAATGACAGAAAAGAAAATTATTAAATGTGCTAATAGATTTTAATTTAAGAGGTTCGCTTAGTTGAACTAGATAGGTTTGAATATTAATTGCGACGTATAAATTGTTATTTGCGGACAGCTGAAAATGTTTTAAGAATTAGAGTTAGGTTTATAGTATTATACTGAACAATAGAATTCAGGATGACCATTACGGTAAAGACCCGGTTATACGCGTCGAGTTTTTTCTTTTAAGATATTTATTTTGAGATTACCTAATTTATTTCAAGGAATAATGAAGCAGAAATTTTTTGAAATAACTGTTCCTTATTGCCTTTATTTATTATTATTATTGCGCAAGTGGATTTTGATCGTTAGTTTTGCTTACAAATTCTCATTTTTATTCAAAAAAATAAGTTACACAACATCTACTATATTTACAATAATTGATTAGTTTATTAGTATAAGATTCTTATGGTTTTTTATTAAAAGGGATAATTTAAGATTTAATTTTTAAAGTTAAAGATTAAAAACATCAAGAACCTTGAAGTAATAAACTGATTGTAATTAAAAGTATACTTATGTAAGAGTTCTTTGCGAGGCTACTAATTAAAAGAGGCCAAGCAGGGTAATTTTCACATGGATATTTTAATTTCTCCTCTGCTTTCGAGAAAGTGGCTAGCTCGCCGATCATATAAAAAAATAGTGAAAATTAAAAATCAATTTTTCAGGCGACCCATACAAGCTACGGAGAGAAAAGTGATTAGAAAAAAAGAAACATAAAAAATTTATATTTTGCAAAAATGACCTAGAAGAAGAGATAAGAATACAATACATTTAATATAAAACTGTTAAATAACATGTAGAGAAGTTTACGTTTTACATAAAATTCAGTGCGAAGCATGAGGCACATGATAAAAATGTGTTAGTTAAAGCCGAAGGAGCTTTAGAAAATTGAATTTACGCAAATTGAGAATACGCCCTCGCAACGAGCAGATCTTTTTTACTATAACGTAACCATCCTAAAATCCAGAAAACTCATCGCCTGTCAAAAATAGAATATTAGTTTCTCGGAGCGGGATAACAATAATTGCTAGATTAAGGGATTTAAAGTGGAATCAATTATATTATTTCCGAAATTTCTTTCTGTACTGTTTTGTTTTGGGATTTGGTCGAGAGCAAGACAGGGGTTTAATGTGCAAACCACAACAACAATTGTCAGAGTCTACGGGTTGGCTGTATTAGACGTACGACTAAACCAGGCAGTGGCCCCAACTTTGGCATGTAGAGTTACTGTGATTGTACTAGCTGTGCATGAGAAGAGCACGGCACGGCTTATTGTTGTCGTGCTCACGAGTTGTCGCTTCGTGTTACTCTTAAGTGTGCTAGCGTAAACGTAGTGTGTCTATATTAGAAAGTTTGGATCACTGTCGCCAGGAACCCAGAAAAGGAGTATTCCTAGATAGGAAAAACAGCATCAAACTCCAGCATAGAACCTGCGTGGAACTTGGAATTTTCTCTAAACTACCTTTAAAATAATCTGGGAGAAACCTGAAGAGATGTCTTTCGTAGAAGTGAACCGTCAGGAGAACAAAACAGGAGTAAACTACAGGGATGATAGTTTATATTTGAAGATAGCTTGCGATACACATTTTTTGTCGTTAAAATTTATTTTAATTGATAATGTGCCGTGGAGCATTGTGATGCACGTGCTGTATTAAAAAATTTTTTAAGATCGGACGAAGGGGGCCTACTGGAACTGCCACTAGTTCCTGTCTGGTCAGTAGCGAAACCCTGTCGCTTCGCATATTTATTTTCACCCGAACTTTATTGCGAGTGCGAGAATTATATGTGTATATTCCAGCAATATACTTGACAGTCTCCAATATTGCAAAGACATCGCCCTCAAGTGTTGATAATACAATAAGTTCTTGGATTGGTATCGGTCCATAGTTACTCAATCCTTCGTTAAGTAAAATTAATTTATCCGCAGGAAAAGTATATCTTCGTAGCTCGAATATCTGTTCCGGATTTTTTTTTGGAATAAGCCGAATAAACTGAAGCTGATCAAGTCCATATCCAGATCCGTCAGAAGAAGGAAGTCTGGTGGGTAGAGCCAAGCTTGTTGAAGGAAGAGACCTGGCAGGAAATTTTGTTAGTCAGAAGAAGAAAAGGAGGGCCACTGCAAAATTAACTAAAATACGTGATTTAACAAGAACTCGTTTCCTTTAAAAGTAACTTACCCATGACTGTGGTTTACATGCTCTACTCTATAACCATATGTGAGTAGGCGATGGGAGCCTACTGGAGTCTCCTTGATTTCATCTTCGGTCAATGGCGTAACCTGGCCGCTTATCATATTGATTTTTGCTCGTACTTTAGCAGAAATTTGATGATTGTATGTGTATATTCCAGCAAAAATATTAGCATTTTGCAGAATTGCAAAGACGTCACCATCGACTGCTGATAATACAATTTGTTCTTGGGTTGGTATAGGACCATACTGATTCAATCGTACAAGTAATTGAATTGGTTTATCTGTAGGAAACGTGTATCTTCGAAGTTGGAATTGCTGTTGCGGATTTTTATAGGGAATCAGCCGAATAAATTCAAGTTGCTCAAGTCCATAGCCAAGTATGTTAGAAAAAGAATCACTGGCTGGAGGAGGCAGGGACCTTTCACGAATCGGAGGTTCTGTAGGTGAAGAAGGCCTGATCAGAAAATTATGTCTGGCAACAGGAAAAAAACTGGCAGGAGGAACGTGTCTCTCAGAAGAAGAAGATGGTCCGGAACCCGGATCCCCTAAGTGTTTTGAATTATTGATAATTATCTTTAACTGTACATTCTGTTCGTTGATTCAACTGGGTACTAGCAATGCTTTTGTATTACATTCTTTTATATTAAGATTGGTTTTTCATCAGAAAGTGACTGTTGAGTTTTTAATGATGCACTCAAAAGTAATTTTAATTACAAAAGCATAAACATGCTAAAATTTTACACCACTAATGTTTTTTTTGTTTCTAATAATTTTAGTAGAATAACATGTTTAAAATTAAAACATTTCAAATTCTATGCATGTGTAAAATGTAAATCCTTTCAAGTTATAGGCATAATTTCTATCACACAATTTGATCGATTATTATTTTTGTTTCCAGATCTTATAAAAAGTATTTTAATTGAAGAAATTGTGTGATGTTCAATCGTCCGTGTAATTAACGTCTGGAAATAAGATATAGATGAAATGCTGACAAGAGTCAACGGAAACTTTTAAATAATTGATTTTAATTGTATGAATTGAAGGGTTCAAAAATAGACTTCAAATGCAAACAGGAGGTCGATAACTACAAAAGTATACGTGATGACACGCATCCATGGGAGTCAACCCAGCCTGGACCAACGATATAAGTCATAATTTTCTGCAAAGTTTAAAGAAACCGCCCTCATGTCCATCCATTATTCAGATTAGATGTATGCTCACAATCATTATTATGAATCAAACGTTGACATGCCCTCGATCAGCCCAAGTTATCATAGTATCTTTATTGTTTTTAATAAAGCAGTTAGAATTTTAATATTTTCACCGTATTTCTATCTGAATCCGAAATTTGTTAGTATTTTTTTAAAATTATTTAGAAGCCAGAGAACCTGTCAATAAAAAATTGGAAAAATAGTAAGATCCCGAAACATAGAATATCATTTAAGTATTCTACTGGATAGAGTTGATAAAACTTGATTGAAAATACACTCGGACTCCAAAAGTACGAGCTTCGAATTTCCGAGCGATCCACATATACGAGCGACCTAAATCCAAAGGAACGAGCGGAGTTTTTTAACCTCTGCCCCTGCCTTAGTTCGCTGATGCTGAATTTCCAAGACTTCTTAACCTGCGCACATAGTGAATAAGGCAGGTCTATTGAAAATCAATAAATACCATATATAATAATACAGATCACTATTTAAAGCCAATTTTCACTTTTAAGAAATAAATTATATAAAATCTTAAAAGTAAATCATTTATTTAAATAATTTATTATTAATGTTATATCTATGTTTTCTAATTTCAAAGTACATGCGCAGTGTAAATGTCGTGGCTTTGAAAGTTGGGCGCGCGTGACTGCGCTCTGCCTTGAATTCGAAGTGCGTGTGCACGTAGTAGGGCTGCATACGTTTTCACCTATTACCCCCGAAATCTAAGCGTCGCAGGAGTAGATACTTTTTCGCGGTCGTATTTTCGGAGTTCTCGATTGCGAAACTTCTCGTTCTTTTGGAGTCCTAGTTTATATTGATTATAAAGTATAAGATTTCTAAATGGACAGCATTTGATAAAAAGGTATATCAAGCGTGCTGATATGTCAAGTGTAATTTAAAGTCGGTACTGGTTCAAGAGATTATTAAAAGTTCTAAAATACCAGTGAAAAAATATTTATTGATTCACCTTCCTATTATTAGGTTCTATTTGAACCATAGCTACCTTGATTATGCGCATGTTCATTACTCCTCTCAAAATTTTTCAGAAGGTCTATTGTTTTGGGTGGCATAGCTGATGATATTTCTGTGGAAAGACACAAAATATTGTGGATTTTATAATGCTAAATTTTTTTTTGGATAAATATCTAAAGTGTATAAAATTTTTTATAATTTCAGTGAGTAGTTTAATGAAAAAATATAAGATTTTTCGATAGATACAATTTAATATAAATTTATGAAATTATTAATATAGAGTTTGATATGAATTCTAAAAAGATAAGGTTTTACAGTGTTTCAGTAATAAACTGTTAATGGAAGATCATGATATTTCTGTACGAATCGGTTTTCACCAAATTTTCGTAATTTCAATTATAGTATTTAATAGAAATCTATTGTGGATAAGATTTTTGTTAGAGTTTTAATAAGAAACTTTTGAAAGACGCAGAAATTGTTATTTGCGGATAGCCGAAAATAGTTAAAAAAATTAAAGATATATTAATAGTTGAATATTCACCAATAGAATTAAAGACGATCATCACGGTAAAGACCGGATTATAAATATAGATGACCCTCATTTTTGCAGTTAAAGAGAAATCTGATTTAAACGCTAATAAACAAATTTTTTGCCAATATATCTGATTAATATTGTGGTGTTTTATTAGACGATGTATCATATACGGTATCTTGATTGAAATCTGGTAGTTTCTAGGCTTTGAGTTTGTTCTCCTACGAAAATTATGTTTATATTTCATGATTCAGTTCGAGGAATAATAAATCAGAAATTCGTTTCAATCTCTGAGAGTTTAGTGAGATATTTTCCTGTTATATTGTTATATCACTTTCTTGTTTAAGATAAGCTGATTTTAATTAGAAGTGTACTAATATAAAAATGGTTTCAGAGAAATATTTATATGGGGAATCCCTAAAAAAATTTTTAAATATTAGAAATATTCTCTTAAATACTTATATTTATATTGCATAAGTCAGTCTTAAGGAATAAATTTGATTGCCTCAATCGAATCTCTTTGGCAAAAATAATACGATTTTTTTAAATAGCGTTTCGATAAAAATAGGAGTCTAAACGAGAAATTTTGTAATCCGCAAGCATCATTCTTCTTTTAATAATGTTTGATTATTAAATTCAAGATATGACTCTGGTCATTTGGAACCAATTTCAGAAACACGTTCGAACTTAAATCCATGTGAAATTTTTGATTTGGCCCACGAGAGGGCTATTATAATTTGGTCCTTTAATACGTTGGCTATCCGGGCTCACCTTTAAAGGCCAATAAAGTGGTCCTCTACAGTGCCCAATTTAACCCCACATAGGACATTAAGGTAAAATATTTTTGAGAAAATTTCAAAATTGTAGGAATTACGTCACTTGGAACTTTTTTGATGAATTTTTTTGAAAATACTCCACCTCAGATTTTTTTAATCCGATTTTCATCAAATTTATAGGTGTTATGTAAAATATCTAAAATATTTTTATTGTTCGTTCTGAGCTCGTAACTTTACAAAGTTAGGAGAAGAGGGGAGGACAACTCTGAGGCAACTAAAGTCGCCTGTGGCCCAACTGGGCCCAAATCAGCGGCTAGTCAACGAGATTGTTACCCCTGCCAGGGTCCCTACCCTGAAGTCCTTCAGTCCTTACAAGTCTCCCGGCCCGGAATGTATATATTCAGTCTTTTCACCGAAGGCTGGTGAAATCATCATAGGGCCGATGGTGAGACTTACCAGGGATAGTCTGACTTTGGGTTATGTTCCGGCGACATAGAGGGGTGCCAGAGTAGTTTCTATTTCGAAAGCAGGCAGGATGCGGTATATTTCACCTACGGATTTTCCTCTCATTAGCCTCATATCTTTCCTACTAAAAACTGTGGAAAGGCTTGTGGAGAGATATATGCGCGAAAAGGTCTTGTCAAGTAGGTCACTTAACAAGCATCAACACGCCTATAGGGCTGGTCAGTCGACAGAGTCGGCCCTAAACACGGCAGATAACCTAATCGAAGGACAACTGAAGCTGAAAGGCCTTTAACCCTTATAACCTTTATGGACATTGAAGGAGCCTTTAACTACACATGGAGTGCCAATCTCAGTTGTAGAATGGTCCTACCACTAAGGACTAAGGACGATACCACTTTATGTGGAGCCGTTGAGTCGGGATGTCCGCAGGAAGGTGTTTTGTCACCCTTTCTGTGGTGCATGGAGTCAAGGCCACCACGTTATAGGCTATGCGGACAATATATTTGTTATCATGCGAGGTCAGCATCTGGATGCGTTCTTCGGAGTAATGCAGCAAGCACTAAGAATAGTAGATTCTTGGTGCAAGAAGACTTGACTATCAGTCAATCCCAGCAAGACGGACGCAGAAGGTATTCACCAGAAGGTATAAGTAAAGAACCACGATTACGCTCAAACTGGCAGGACAACAACTGAAAATAAAAGGACAGGCTAAATATCCAGGAGTTGTCCTAGATGAGAAGATATCATGGACAAGTTTTGAATACAGAAAACAGGTTTTTAAGAATTTATCTGTCTTTCTGTGTGTTTGTCTGTGTGTACCTATTTGTCTGTAGATTTTTAGTTTATTACCATGATAATTTTCGAAAGAATTGATCGATTATATTGGCCTCTAATTCACTCTTTTATTGTCAGAAACTGCAGGCCAAGTTCGTTAGCTAGCCATTTTGGATAAAAATGAGAAAAGTGAGCACATTTTGAAAATTTTTGCGACCACTTTTTTCAAAATTGGAAAATTATATGTGCGTGTGTTTATATTAATCTAAAATTCGAACAATTTATCCTTATAACATTTCAGAATAAAAACAAAATTTTCAGAGAAACGAGGTTTGATAAAAAAATAACGAGATAGTAATAACGGTCAGTAAAGATATACATGTTTTAGTGTGCTCAGCGATTTTTCACTTTTGGAACAAGTAGATCAGAGGATTTGCATGAAGTTTTGTTACAAAAATAGAATAAAGTGCAGTAAGGTTCTTGAAATTTTAAAAGTTGTTAGGTGATTCGTCTATGAGCCGAGCAAGAGTTTTCAAGTGATATAACCATTTTAAAAATGGGCGGGAAGACATGAAAATGACGAGCGCACATCGGTAACGGACGATACAGTCGAGAAAGTGAAAAAAGTGATTATGAGCGATTGTGAATTACTATTAGAGAGGTTTCTAAGGATGTCGGTATATCATACGACTCCTGTCAAGCAATTTTTACAAATGTTTTACAAATGAAATGTGTGGCAGAAAAGTTTGTCCCGAAACTGCTGAATTTTGACCCAAAGCAACATCGTCATGAAATCGTAAATACCCAAGTCAAGTGTAACGTCCAATGTCAGTTAGAGGTTATTTGAAATTTACCAAGTTTTTTAAGGGCCGATTCCACGAACTGTGATTAAATCCATGATTAGCTAATCATGATTATTTTTTAATCAGTGTTTTAATTGTGATTAATTTGTCGCGCGTTTTACGTGTAGCCGTGATTTTGATTGGCTAATTTCAAACTTGCATTCGCGCGCAAAATATATGCACACGAACAACGTGAGGCTACATGTTTTTGTTTACCCGCATCGTTTCCAAATAAATGGACAGAAATTAATTATCGGGTGAAATTGAACAATAAGTTGTGTGACCATAGTGAGAAAAAGTATATTTTGTGAATAAGGCAGAAATGTTAGCTGACGTTAGTATAAAATATGTGCAGATATTTACGTATGTGTGTAGATTGTAGGCGATTTTCCGAACTTGTTTTTTTCTAACCACAAAATTGACATTTGTAGGGTAGAAAAGGAAAAAGGTGGGCAAATTTTACAAACAAAGAAAAGCAGACGCTTACAGAAATAGTTTAAAAATATAAAACTATTGTGGAAAATAAAAGGACAAATAGTGTTACCACCAAACAAAAAGCTCAAGCTTGGGAGAAAATTTACCAAGATTTCAACGTGAAGGGAATTTCTTCGGAACATCGTCCCCCCGAAAAATTGAAACTTTTGTGGAACAATCTCAAACGGAATGCTTGAAAGCATTTCAGCAATTTACGTCGAGAAATTTTTAAAACCGGTAAAGTAAAATGGTAAAATTATTTATTATTGGCATGTATATTACTTATTAACGATTTTTTTCAACAGGTGGTGAAAGCAATCCCCTAAAAGAAGATCCTCTAGCACTGTCAGGTATTTAAATGTAATTAATTAGAAATACGTAGTAATATTAAATATATAAATAATTTTTTTTTAACTTTTAATAGAAAATAATGTCGTGTAAAATTTGAGAAATTATTTAAATGGCCAGAATGTGGTCTCTGATTTTTATTTTTAATGGTGTCTGTTGGGACTTCAAATTTTTATAGGAAATGCATAGGGAATAGTCCCTTTTTGGTATTTTTTTAATAATTTCTTGGGGTTAGGGAAAATTTGACATTAAAGTTATAAGGCTTGTATAGGACTTTTCAGCAAAGAGTTTGACTTATTATAGATCTGGATTTTACGCCACTAAGCAACCTCAATGGTGCCCTTAAAACAAATCGAAAATAGAAAAATGGTATTTTCAGAGCACAGTGGGGGTGGCTTAGAGGCAACAAATTTACATATATAATAAGTTAAATTCTTCTCGGGAAGATCCACTACAAGTATTATAACTTTAATGTCAACTTTTCCCTAACCCTGAAAAATTATTCAAAAAATACCAA
>JAAAKG020055279.1:0-18147 GCA_010014905.2 Druon quercuslanigerum | reverse complement strand
GATTAGCACCCGATCCCGGCGTAATCCTGCGGTTGTCCTTATGACAAATATTTTAATTATATATATATATATATATTAAGCAGTTCATAGCGGCATGCACTATTCTTGAAGATCGTGGTTCGTATACGTGCGTGAATTGATTTACGATTTTCTGTGTGATTACTGAAGTATTATTTAATTATTAAGTGTATTTAAACTACTTTTTATGTTAAAAGTGTTCAAAGAAAAAACACTTCAAATTGCATCATATGAAGTTATAATTTCTGCTGGGCGTTCCACGACGACTCACGTGTTTGTTTAAATAATATATGTTTACATACAATATTTATATTACTATTTTATCCAATTTTATCCATGAAAAAGCTATTAAAGTTCTTCCTAAAGACGAACTGTGACCGCTTCTAGCCCAATGACCTTCGCACATGCGCACTTCGCCGCCGGGTCAACAAGAAACTTTATGCCCGCTACATGGCGTGGCAATATCATATGATGTAAATTGAAGTGGTTTCTCTTTGAATCCTTTTATCAAAAAATATTTACGAAAGGGAAGAAGAGAAAAGAAGAAAATAGTAAAGGGAAAAGGGGGAAAGGTGAAAATGTTAAGGGCAAAAGAAAAAGTGGAAAATGGGAAAAAGGGTGAAGGGGGCGGGTAAAGCTTAAAAGGCGAATGGGTAAGAAAAGCAGAAAAAGTGAATAGAGAAAAGAAAAAAGGAAGGAGAAAATGACAACCCGGAAAAGGCGAAAAGGGAAAGGAAAAGGGAAAATAGAAAAATAAAAGGGGAAAGGGAATTGGGAAAGGGGATAGAAAAATGCAAGGAGAAAATCAGAACGGAAATGGGAAAGGGTGAAAGGCAATGGGGAAAAGGGAAGGTGAAAAACGAGAAAGGGCTGAAAAGGGAAAAGGAAAAGGAAAAGAGAAATGGTAAAGGGTAATGAGAAAGGAAAATCGAAAAGAGAAAATGGTGAAACGGAGAAGTAAGAGAGATACAAAAAGATTTCTCGATCCAGGCCCTGTTTGGTCGTGGCAACTAAACTTCCTTCATCTGATTCTCACGCTTGTTTTCAAGGTGGGTAGGACAAAAAGTATAGTGTGTATCAAGGGCGTAAGGCTATTTTTCCTCATGTAACTGGCTTCGTTGCTTTGCTTACACAATGTTTAAGGAGAAAATTAGGGTTTTATTCTAACAAATCGTACTTTTTATGACATATACCGGCGCCAAATCATTTTTTCTCGATCAGACACCAAATAAGAGTTTTTCCTTTAGCATCATCTCCATTTTTCATTCACAGGATATATCTCTTAAAGTAATATGTATATTTAAAAAAAAACTCTAATACGACAATATCATTTTATACGTGAATTTGATGTTCGCAACGTTTAAACTTTTATTTTATTTGTAAAATTATAAGAATATTTTCTCTTCCACAGAGACAAGCTTTCGTGATACGATCACCGAACAATTAAATTTTTTTTGTGAACCACCCTATTGGATGCGAGAGTTGAGTATGGAGGAAGATTTATGAATTGATAACAGAAGTGGGTGAAATCGCGTATGGCGATATGCTTTAAAGTTTATTGTGCCTCACGCGGAAAATATCGTGCTCCCATAAATATTTATTCGTCTCGCATTTCACCCTGAAAATGTTTTGTCCTCACTCTGGGACAAGTTGAGAGATCTAATCGATCAAATAATGCTCGGGCAACATTTTTTAATAAATCACACGTTTGAGTTATTCAGTGGGTTGTTTTTAAATTTGAATGAACGTATTCAAACGAGCTTTGCAAACTTCTGCTTCAAGCCTCCGTTGATTTCCTTAGCACGATTGCTGTGCATTGTTAAATCGATATTTTATGTATGAGCGTCAAGCAAGCAGATTTTACCTCCTTCTATTTTTTAGCGTTTATAGGTAAAAATGAAGGGTCTCAATTTCAGAAAAATTTTAAATGTCTAATTTTGTTTTAATTTTGTTTTTCATAAAATAAGTACTTATATCATATTTTGAAAGAATTGAAGAATCAAAATGTTAGATCTTAATATGTGTAGTATATTTTCTTAAACTTTTGATATCTGGTTTTCCACATTTTTATTCCATAATATCCGTTTTGTTTAAATAATTAACAGTAATATGACGTCTGCCATACCTCAGCGTGTGAGGAACGCCGGTCGAATTGCAACACCCATGAATTAATTAAATGTCAAACAATGACATATGTAGGTATAAAGCGGTATGGTGTAATAACATGTTCCCTGATAATGTGATTAAATGTTTCCTTCGTAATTTTAATACAAGCTGAATAATTCACAAATCAAAATCACATTTCAATAATAAATTATAGGGCATTTACTTCAAAGCTCGCTACCATATCACACTCTTCCCTACTAATTTCTCTACCAGTGCATTATACCCATAATAATGTGACCTGGTAGTCCAAATAATACTGATGTAATGTAAATAAACTTTTAATATTGATTCCAAATCTATCTTATGAATAGAAAGATGGATTTATATTATAAATAATAGCATTCTTTATTTAAGGAGTAATACTCTCCACGAGACCCCCCCCCCCCCAACTAATTTCATTAGTGTCCAAGGTTTTTTTGCTTCAGGCATATTTTACTCCGTAGACACTCTTCATTATACGCTTATTTCAAACTATTTTTCTCTACACTTTCCTGTTTTGGCATACAACTTTAGCTTCATTTGCGTTCACACATTTTCTCATGCAAGCTCTTGTGTTTCTATGGCTTCTTATGTCTTTCGAATTACGGCCTCATTCACACATTCTTACCGTTCATTCTGTGGTCTGTCCCTGGGCACATTGCCATTTACTTTGCCTTGATAATCTAGTTTCCATAGTCGTTCATCTATCATTCTCTCAACATGCCCAAACCATCTTAAAGAATTTCGTTCACAAATGTCAACTAGTGTCACCTCTACACCTCATTCCTAAAGGATTATCACATTACTCATTTTGTCCATCAGTGTTTTGCCGCACATCATACGCAGGAATTTTATGTTAATCGCTTAATTTACTCTTATCCTTTTCTTGGTATGTCCAGGTCTCGCTACCCTAAAGCAAAGTCTGCATAAATGTAGATTTATGTATTGCCCTTTTAGCTTTACGCAATATATTTTTACTCCTGATAATGGGCCTTATTCTAGCGATAACCTTCTTTTTTTATTCGCCTATCTAACTTCCCATCTATCATTCTGTACATTAGTGAATAGGCTACCAAGATATACGTACTTATGAACTTGTTCTATTCTCTCATCTTTTAGGATAATGTTATATATTGTTTTCTCTCCCTGTTCTTCAAAAGAAATAATTTATGTTTATGTTTTGGTAGGTCATCAAATGCACAGAATACTTTTTTCTTTACTCTCAAACTATTTTCTCTGATCTTTTTCAATGTAAAAACCTGATATGAACATAATCTTTCCAGCATAAATCCACATTGCACTTCCCAGACTCCCAGGAAATTTAAAAAGGATCCCTTTTGAAATTCAGGATGATAATTCTTTTAAAAAATTCTTTAATCCAAATGAGAATTGATAATATAATGACCAAACCTTAACAGCAATAGTAATGCATAATGTTTCTAATAATAACCTATAACTTTTCCGCTCGGAAAATTATCTTATATTCTACCTCAGGAATATTATTATTTTTTCACATTTCCAGTTTCAAATCATCAATCTTTTGAGTCTTTCAACATTTTATAAATTGAGCAGGAAAACTTAATAAGTGACAGGGAGAAAACCGGGAAATGACCGAGAATGTATAATCATACTTCGGGTAGGCATCAATATATTAGAAAAATACCTGAAAATACGTGGGAATATTTGCGAATACCTTGGAATACTTTGGAATACTTGGTCATTTTTAAAAACTGCCTAAATAACCCTTTTCAGTTTGTAATGTGTTTATAATCATTTCCAGTTACTTTCAATCAATTTTTTTTACAACTTCTTATATAATGAAAAGTAATCAGTTTCTCAGAGGGCTTTGCGGGAAATATGACGACGTTGAAGTTTTCTACAGGTATGGATTTCAAAGTTGTGTAATCAATTTAAAAAAAAACTAAGAGTGATATGAAAAAAGTAAAAATACCTATGGATTCGTCTCGGAAGTATCTCGGTGGGCATTTTTTTGTTTAAACAATTTTTTAAAGAATTACGTCATTTGTTATCTTTCTGCAATTGTTATAAACAAAGTATGCACCGGATACCAAAACCAAGTTTACCATTGCATTACTCTCGATAGTATCTACATGTGCACTTTTTTGTAATTATTGCAGAAATATAACAAATGGCGTAATTGTTTTAAGATGTTGTTTAAACAAACAAACAAACAATTCTTACCAAGATATTTCCGAGACGAATCCAAAGGTATTTTTACTTTTTTTATATTACTTTAAATAGCTGTGACAAACTTCAATGTCGTGAAATATGTGGTAGATAATTTGTCATGTGATGTAAGTAAATAAAAAATAAAAAAAGTAGTACGTTTTAATTATCATATTGGATAACCTTATTCAACTCGGCATATTCGTATTTTGAATAATTTTTGGATTGCTAATTGGATGATCTGACTAGAGAACTCGTTCAGTGCTCCAATTAAAACCAACACTCTTAGCTGCCAAGTTTACTTTTATGTATCTGCATACTCTTCGAAAGCCAAATAATAACACAAAATTTGAACGGTGAGTAGAATTTTTTTTAAATTTTAATGAATACAGCCGATTAAGTTTTGCCAATTTCTCCTGGATGCATCCGCTTACTTCCTTATCAACGGTTGAGGCGTATTGTTAAATCGATATTTGATGTATGAAAGTCAAGCAAGCAGATTGTACATCCTTTTCTTCTATTTGAATGTATTAAAGTAATGGATAGAAAATTCAAAAAAATTGAACAATTTTAATTTTAATTATTTTAATGACTTATAATTTAAATCCCTTTGAATTTTGACGCCTCGCATCGCACACCCTCCCCTTAAAGCACGCTTCAAAAACTGAAATTGACAATTTTGCGTAAAATTTACACATACGGGTTCTTTTTTGCTATATATTATTGTTATTCGACAATTGAAATATTTTCAAGCACTTTTTACCTAATTTGCAATTGCTTCAATAATGTTCATTTGCTTAATTGGACAATTACTAATTTTCAGAAAAACTGATTTTTGTTTCAAGCATTTACCGATTGTTTAAACAATTATTATCAACTTGTAACTTTTTCTTAAAATTAGGTAGAAGCTTTAAAAGTTTTGTTTACTTTGTGACGTATTATTTAATATCCCGAAGTGTCTCGTCGTCCCGAAATTTGAGATGATTAGAAAGAGCCTTAATATGCTGATAAATTCGTATGTGTTAAAATCATTTTTCCTAGTAAACAACTTTGTTCCGAAATAAGTGTTCAAAATTTATTTGTTTGTAATTAATGCGGTATATACCATTATAAAATTAACGTGTAATAATAAATATTTTTAAAATCTTTTAGCGTTATTGCGAAGCTGAAAATTATTTAAAAAATTAAAACTGTATGATCTTGTTTTCAAAAAATTCCAAACGTCTACCCCAGTCGTGAGTTTGGTAATTTAGTGAACCATAAAACTTCATACGCCTGATAATTGTATGCATGCTAAAAATTATTTATTTATAATTTCCATCGTTATTAAAAATTTTAAAGTTACAAAAATTAAAACTTTATGAACTTGTTTTTAAAAAATTCTGAACCTTTACGGAAGTCGTGGGTTTGATAATTCGGTAAACAAGAAAACTATATACTATTAAAAACTGTACGCGGACTTAAATATGTCTTTTAATATCCTTCAGCGTTGAAGCGAAGCTGAATGTTAAACTAAATTAAAACTTTGTGAACTTGTTTTCGAAAAATTCTGTACCTCTACGGAAGTCGTGAGTTTGATAATTCGGTAAGCAAGAAAACTATATATCATTAAAAAATGTACGCGGACTTAAACATGTTTTTTAATATCCTCCAGCGTTGAAGCAAAGCTGAATGTTAAACTAAATTAAAACTTTATGAACTTGTTTTCGAAAAATTCCGAAACTCTACCGAAGTTGCGGGTTATATACGAGGTGTGATAAAAAATAACGAGACTTTTCGTTTTCTGTCAATAAAATTTATTTATTCGTGAATATCAATTTTGTCCCCTTCCAAGTAGTCCTCCTTGGATATAATGCACTTATGCCAGCGCGTTTTCCAATCTTCAAAGCACTTTTGAAAATCACTTTTCGATATGGCATTCAGCTGCCTAAGCAATTCTGCTTTTATCTCATCGATGTCGTCAGAACGTTTTCCTTTCATGGATTTCTTCATCTTTGGGAATAGGAAAAAGTCACAGGGGGCCATGTCCAATGAATACGGTGGTTGTGGCATCAATACGATCGCTCATAACCATTTTTTCCACTTTCTCGACGGTATCATCCGTTACCGATGTGCGAGGACACCCAGGTCGCGAGTCATCTTCAACGTCTTCCCGACAATTTTTAAAACGGTCATACCACTCGAAAACTCCTGCTCGGCTCATAGCCGCGTCACCAAAAGCAACATTTGATATTTCAAAAACATTACTGTACTTTATTGCATTTTTGTAACGAAACGTGTTGCAAATTCTCTGATCCATTTTTTCCAAAAGTGAAAAATCACTGAGCACACTATAACAAGTATAACTTCACTGCCAGCTGATGGCAGAGTAAATATGCAATATGGCTACCAATGCCTATACAATATCCAGAAAAGTGCAGCAACATTACAAAAAAAAATTTTGCCAAGCGGACGGATACAGCACGGGAAATGTGAAAAGTCTCGTTATTTTTTGATAAAACCTCGTATACGGCGATTTGAAAGAGCTTTCTTGTGAATTTATCATTGTCCAAATATTCAGATCAAGAAAATTTGTGCTCTACTTTTTGATTATTTCATCCTAATAAACAAGTATTCAGTTCTATGTGAAATTTGACCTTGTCGGTCAGAAAAGAAGCAACTTGTCTTTTGGCCTGTATGTATCATATAGGCACCATAACTTTGGAAAGGCTCATCTAAATTTATTCACCTTTAGAAGAATTTTTAAGGCTTAAAAAGAAGGTACGAGTTTGTTAAGAAGCCATTTTTGGCCAACTGTTGTGGTTTTACTATATTTTATTTTTCATTTTCTAGAAAAACAATGGGATAAACGAAAAAATTTAAGATGAAAAAATATTCAGCTTAAAAAGTCTACAAATTCACTTCAAACCATTTTTTTGAAGACATACAATTTTATTTCAATCGTAATAAAGCTTGAAGAAATAAAAAAGTCCCAACCAGATTGCCCAATTAATAATTGGGCCCCAATTGGACAGCCCAACCACTGCCTAACTGGGCTACTGTCTGGGTTGTAACTGCCACCTCATCTAATGACCAGATTGAAGTAACAATATGGGCCTTAGTTGGGCAGCCCACTTTATGCCAAATTAATGAAAAAAGGGGTACAACAATTGAATTCATCAAGTTGAAAGTAATAAATAATAAATATATTTTTTTTTAATTTTACATTTCTTTATGACTTAAGGACTTTTAGCATCCTCTTATTCCTTCTGAACTCCATTTCAGTCTTCCAACTGTCAGCTCAGTCCTGAAAGCATCTGACGTGTTTGTTTATTTCTACTTTTAAAAAAACGAAAAAACTTTGTAAATATAAAATTATTTTACGAATGTTTGAACGGACTCAACTGCAAGAAAAAATGGCGTTCGCAGCTGCACACTTGAACCAATGCAGGCGGGTTTGACAAAATTACAAAATGCTAAGTTTAAAAACAATGTTTATTTATTTTTATTTTCCTTGAAGATTTGACTGTGGTTGGCTGATCTCTTTGTCGATTTAAGGAAATTTCGATTTTAATTTCGAGCTTTTTTAAATAGAATTCATTTTGATTCATTTTAAACATCAAAACTGCTGTCGATGAATCGGAAATTCACATTTTGAGCCACACGATTCTCCTAAAAAAATTTCATAATTTATCAGAGAATAATATAAATAATACAAAAATCGAGTGCGAAGCTCGAGCATTGCAATGATAATGTGTTCCTTACAGCCAATAGAGCCTCAATGAAATTAAATTTCTTCATGGAGAAAAATGGATATTATAAGATTAAGAAATTTTTTCCCACGTAAAAAAAGTTCCAAGAAAAGCTTGCGTATTTTTATTAGTATCCATTGACCTATCTCACAGTAAATTGTATATTTCTGGACAAAAGTTACTACTGATATTGCAGATATCAGATATTGCAGAAAATTATTATCAAACAAATTTTTTAATAATTAATTTTTTAGTTATAAAAGAATATAAATAAACGAGTAATGCACTTTTGTAGTAACAAAAACAAACAAATAATAAGAAAAGTTAATTGCAGAACTAATGCAGAAACAGAATTTTTTTTATCATTGAGAAAAATTATTTTTCACAATAAGTGTACATATTTGGATATTAGCTGTTATTTTTAAAAAACTAATAAATTAAATCATAAAAACGATACAAATTGTATTAATACCGTTTTTAAGTTAATTAAATAGTTTTTGAACAATAATGTCCAAACACACGTATCTTTTTTATGCAATAAATTTGAAAAAATGCTTTTTTATATTCAGTATATATTTTCTATTTTACTATTTATAGCTTATGAAAAGTCAACTGCATTATTTCATGTATTTAATTTAGGAATTATTTTAGTTACAAGAAATATGGAAAATGAATGCGACGTAAAAAGGATCCAAAAAACTTTCAAACAAAATTTTCAGCCTGAATACTTTCACAAGTTCACGTTTTATGGTAATATCCCTAACGTATCCTTAAAGAAATCAATTTGAAAAAAATAATAATTTTTTAATTTACTTTTTTCGAAGGTGCTTATTTTTGTTGTATTATTTTTTACCAGTTATTTAGTAAGTAATATTACCGTTTGACTGTGGGAATAATTCTTTCCGTTGACAATGCACTTCTTCATGAAAGGTTCCTCGGTGGTAATTTCCAAACTGTTATCTTGCAAGGAAATGTCAACTTCCCCAAGCAGAACTTCGTCGACTGTCCTTCCTGGAGCTAAAAAAAGATAGAAAAGTCGAAGATGAGAAAAATAAGGAACGGTTCATCCGGATTGGCAGAAAATATTTTCCTGGCAAGAAGAGCCTCTTTAGAAAATATTCAAGAGATAGAAGTAAAAGAAATAAGTTACCGATAAAGTCGATTAAAAAATTAATATTTTTTTCTGGAGAGCTATACAATTTTACAAAAACAAACTCATTTTTTGAGCTAACCAAATTATTTTGTTGGACCGTTATTCAACTAAAAAGTTTGTTACGTTTATAAAATTTTTTTGTAAAACAAGACATATTTTTGATTGAAAAAATATATTTTGTAGAATCAATAATATTTTTTTATAAGGAATACTGACATAAACTATATTGAAAACTGGGACTTCGGGCGTCTGCGCATGCTCGGTCGCGTGTTTTTTATGAGCAACCAAATCCTTTGGTGCAAGTAAAAAAAGGTACTACTTTTGTAGTATTTACAATCAAATTTTTGTAAAAGAAACAACAACTCCTTGACAAAGTTATTGTCGTACCGTAATTTGATTTATTTTTTCTCGGTGTTGCAATAATAAGTCAAATGTTTTAAGTATATTTCTAACTTTTAATTAGTAAATGGTGTGTATTATAATACACATACACCACCTATTTTGCTTTTATAAATGTCAAGTGTTTCGTGCTTTTCGCGAATTTCCGGTGAACCAGTTTAAAAGTTTAGAAATGTCATATCATCATATAGTTGATGCAAAATGAAATTATACGAGTATCAAGTGAAGAAAATAGACGTGGGGCGCAAAACACATGAATGCTGAGGAACTGAGTAGCGAGATGAGTTCGCATTGATCTTTAAGCTTTGTGTTTACTTACTGAGTTTTTTTACTCTCCGATCTAAACTTGAAGCATACCTATATTTTACATCATATACGCGTAGTCCTATAACAGGCCGTTTGCATTCGTCATCTCTTTCGCCTTGGCCTACATGCCATGCCTCGCAGGAAAATAAAACCAAGTCTGGTGTACACACTGCCCATTTCTAACCGCTCCAATTATTTTTCCAAATATTAAAATTCCGTTCGTGACACTTTCAGCAGTGAATATGAAGTCCATTCAAACAATTCTTCTTTGAATATTGTTCAAATTTCCATGGGCCTTCGCGAAAAAGTTGTGAAACTTAAGTCTTGACAGTTTTACGCATTTCTTTACGTGCTTTGTGTGATCTATGACATATGATGACTTTGCTAAGCTCGTTGCCTGGGGTGATTGCTAGAAAGATTGTGTCGCGGAACGAACGTGTTGCTTACTCTCCAAATCTGAATCTGCGATAAGTATACCGCACATTTAAGTCAGCGTATATACTCTGGAAAATCAGTGAAGTTTAAATGTTAACCAGTGAAATTTCACTGATTAGTAGCTAAACTTTGCTGCTTCAACAATGTGTATGCACTGATTTGAATCAGCGGTATAGTTATCGCAGATTAAGATTTAGAGAGTAAATAAGCAAGGTCACACTTAACGGTATATTAATATTAATTACTATATATTGATTTGGACAAAAGAGTGAAAAAATACTTAAACATGCCATGACTTTAAATGGTTGAATATTACAGAAAAAATTGTTTATACTTTTGTGATGATTTAATTTTCTTACTCTTGACTTAAAACAGGAAATACGCGTATTTCTTAAAATCAAACTTATTTCTGCTTTATTTAGCATCGTCTAGATTTAAGTAAAGCTAGTTGGATGTTAATCATTTCAAGATCAAGATTCAAGTCTCAATTTAAGACTCAGTCTTAGAATTCAGGTATAGACCTTTTTAACTTAAACCAAGTGCAAAACAATTTTAAGGTTTGAGTTTGATATGACTTTTGGCTAGGGATAGTAATTTAGTTTTTAGTCAAAAGCAGTTTTTATTACAATTTCAAGATTTAAATGAATTACTTTCCAAATTTGGTCAGTTGACTATATTATGTTCAGTTTTAAATTCTTCATACTGAATCTGTATTATAGGTTTGAAGACTTGAAATATATATTTTTAAATGCAAAAAATTGGAATTATCTCACTTTCAGTGTGTCTGCTAACCAGGAAAGCATGAAAATTATCCGAAAACACAAATTCGCAGAGAATAATTAAGAAGAATAGACAAATAAATTTGAATATTTACTTTTTGACATTGTAATAAATATGATTTTGAAATGTATTAAAAATTATCATATCTAAAAAGTGTCATAAAAATTAAAAACAATGTTAATACTCTGAACAATTGTTATTCCATGGGAGGTATAATAATAATTATTAATATTCTTAAAAATAACGATTGTTTAAATAAAATTAAGGTTATTTTTTAAAATTAGGACAAATATATTACTAATATTTTTTTATAGCCTTATAGATTATTTCCCTATTATTAAATAAAGATTTGTTTAAAACTCCTTTTTTTTCAACACAAACCTCAAAACTCGAACTGTAAATATTTTTTAGTTTTACTAAACTAAGATATTATATTAATCGCTTAAGATTTTTGATGAAAAGTATGCTTTAGGGTTCAGTTAAAATAAACAAAATTATCAATCTCTCCAGCAATCACCCCATGTGAAGATCCTCACAAAGGCGTCCTGTGAGGTTCCCCACTTGGGTCCATTAGTATCCAAGATCTTTTGTTTGAGGCGTCATTCACTTTACTCATACTCTTTTTATTATCTATTTGCCGCTATAATTTTCTGTCCTGGCACATCTCGTGTTTCTATGACTTCTTATGTCTCTTCTAACTAGGGTCTCATTTACACGTTCTATAACCATTCTTTCCGTGGTCTGCCTCTGGGTACGCTGCCATTTACTTTACCTTCATACACTTGTTTCGTTAGTCGTTTATCCTTCTTTCTCTCAACATGCCCGAACCATCTTAACCGATTTCTTTCCCATGTGTCAATTAGTGTCTCTTCCGCACCGCAATCGTTCAGAATTATCTCGTTACTCACTTTGTCCCTCAGATTTTTCCCGCATATTAAGCGCAATAATCTTATGTCATTCGCGTTAATTTTACTTTTATCTTTTTCTTGATAGGTCCGTGTATCGCTACCGTACTACCGGCACGGCAAGCATGTTCGTTGCAGATACTTTGTTCCTCGCCGACAGTTCGGAAGACCAAATCTGCCGGATGAACCACTTATATCTGCTTTGGAGAGTATCCTTTATACATGTCACATCCTGAATGCATCTCTGCGGCACGCCCAGGTATGTATAAGTCTCTTCACCGCAAATGTGTCATATAGCGCTTCTGTCGACGACCTCAGGGTTTTCAGAGATGCCATTAAGTTTTCCTCGCTTCTAATAAAATTTGGCGCATTTTTCTAACCCAAATGCCATTCCTATTTCCTTAGTGTATCTTTCGACAATCCCTAGAGCTAGACGTAGTTGCTCTTTATTTTTAGCATAGATCTTAAGATCATCCATGTAAAATACATGAGTGACCTTGTGCTTTCGATTCTAAATAAAATGCTTTCGATATATAAATATATATATATATATACTATTATATATACCAAAAACTGGAACCTCGATTTATGCAACTCATGCTGTTTGTTACGCTTGAATGAGTACCACCTCTCTTTTGGTTCTGCGACTGCTCTCATCACGAAACAGTGGAGCATATCAATCCAAGGAACGCACAAAAAGAGTTTAAATAAATGGAAGTTCCAATGTATTTAACACTGGGAAAATTGCGTGAATCTAGTGAGCGAAAATTATAAGAGAATTAGAAAATTAATAGAAAAAAATGTTTCTTCGATCACGGAGAAACTGAAAAAGGCGGCTAGGTTTATCGAAATTCGACGAGTGCAGATAAAATATTTTCGGTGTGCCTAGACACTTGATCTATTTAAAGTTCGTTTTGTGTTCCTTAAAATCATAAAAATTTTGAAACTGAAAATGATAAGGACACATTTTTTCAACCCGCTAAATGATCGAGAATTTCTTTAGAGATTGGATACTTCATTGATAAAAGTAATCGGAAACTTTTAGAATTTTTACGTGACGAGAGCTACCAGAAATGGAATTAAAAATTCCAATACTTTTAAATAACCGCATTCTCACAGTAAAAAAGAATGCTTAAAATGGAAATACTTTGAAGTTTGTTGACCTTAAATTTAGAATCATGTATGATTAAATTCTGAAGTTTAGATATCGACGTCATTAATTCATACGCATTTTTACTAAATATAAGCTCGGAACAATTTTAAGTAATCATGTGTTTTATCTGTTTTCAAGTGAAGCTTATCTGATATGAAGTAAAATTGGTAAAAGTAACAGAATTTTCCTAAATTTCTCATAATTTTAAATATAGGCTTAAAGTCTAATTTTGAAACAAAAAAGTAGACGTTTATCTACCTTTAGCACAACATGTTTTTGCGCACTTATTCCTTCTAGATACGGCCCAAGTTTCCAAAATAAAAATAAGAATTGAAATAAAATCTCAAACATCATAAAAAATGAACCTTCTTTCCCAAGATCTTTGAAATAATTTGTTTGTTTAATTTCGCATTATTCAAGCTGGCACCTTAAAATCTGTCAGTCTATATATCATTCTGTCTCTCCATCAGTTACAGCAACCATTCTAATTTATTAGAGCTTTTTGTTCAAGGGTTGCGAAAGGATGTATATATAGAATCTTTTGTCCCAGGGAACAGGGATCCATTATGTTGAAGCTCAATGTTCATCGAAAGTATCATTGTTACACCTAAGCTTCGGACAAGCCTATCAATCTATCATGCAGGGGGCGGCTAACAGTAATTCAATGTTGTTGGCAGGCAACTGACGCCCGTTGGCGTTCACATATACGTTCCAATTGTCGTCAATAATTAGTGACCTTATCTGAAACAGAGGCGTTAACGTAATATAGTCTGCCATGAGAATGACACACTTCGATCGTAAGGAACCGTCCATAAACTATGTTAATAATCTGGGGATGGGGTCAAAGACTAGGGTTGGTCACAGTGTTTATGTGTGTGTGTGTGTGGGGGGGGGGGGTTAGTGGCAGTCACTTTACCAACTTAAATATGTAATATTTAGTATGTTACCTGATGATAAATTTGAAAAAGATTTGCAAAGTTTGCGAAAGATGTCCCTGTAATGGTACAGTTGTCAAGAAACTTCCCTTTTTCTCCTTTTTTGCCTTAATATTAACTGAATTAATATAATTCATTAAGGAAGTCCAACTATATTTGGATAAAAGTGTACTATTATGTTTTTGGTTCGGAATTGATCTTGTTTGATTTGAAATTTTGATTTGAAATTTTGAAATGCAATTATGTCATTAAGTCGCCCTTTTTGTTCAAAAATCCAACCGCTTGTTTTAAAGTTTAACTTCTTTCCTAAGAATATTTTTTCCATCCCCTTTGCTAAGTCCACTAATTACACAGATCGAAAAAAATGACCTATTTTTGTACCCAAAGACTGGACCACGCGATTTCAAAGGATTTTGTTATCCTAAAATGGAATCCGTTATCCAAATTTTTCCTATACGTCAGATTTTTGAGATATCCTAATCTAAAAGTGCGAAAATGGCTATTTATAGCCATATTTGAGACAATATAACACGATCAACAATTTCGTTTTCTAAAAACTACTAACAACTTCTTGTAGTACTTCTGTTTACGTTTCATTCACTACATAAAGTACTATACAAAGTCGTTAGTAGTTTCGAAAGAAAAAATTGCTGTTTATGTTATATTGTCTCAAATATGACAAAAAATAGTCATTTTTGCAGTTTTACGTTAGGATATCTCAAATACCTGATGTATACGAAAAATTTATACAACGGATTCGTGTTTAGGACACGAAAATCCTTCGGGGCCACATAGTCAGGTTTTTGGGTACAAATTTTGTCGGCCTGTGCTATTCAAAACAGCCTAAAAATTAATCTTTTTGGATTGAAACTTTTACTGTTTTGTAGAGAGAAAGTATTTTTTATTTGAAAATTAAACTCTGATTGAAAATAAACTTTTTTGAACATTCATATTTTCATATATTCGTCTTTTTTGTTAAAAAATTTATCTATTTAGTTGAAAGTCTAACTATTTTGTTAAAAATTCGAGACATTTTTGAATTTTCGCATAACTTCTAACTTGATATATGTATTTTCTTTTCAACTGATCAAAAATATCTGTATTGTTGGTCATTCGACGTGGAATTTCATGAGCTTTAAAATGTTTTTTTAGGCTTTTGGTTTTGCTCCTGAACTAGTAATCACGTTTTAAATTCAGCAGTTATTTCTCCAGAAACTACTATCTAGCAATATTACAAAAAACATAAACAACTATCAATATCCCAAACAATTGTTTAAAATCCGGAAAATTAATATAATAATTTTATACTGTCATCAATAAGAAAGAACGAAGGAATCAAGGCATAAATCACTTTGAATGTCATTTGATATACTAAATGGTATAATAAGAAATATATAAAATTGCTTAGGCCTTAAAACTATTTTTTTGGCTTAAAAAGTTTAAATTTGCAAATATTTGGTTTAAATTTCCTTAATTTATATAGTTTTGCAATCTTTAATTTCTCACTTTTGTAGTTCCAAATTCAAATTATAAAAATGTCAGAACCATGTTTCTAATAAATCTTTCTAAATTGTCAAATTTTGTATTAAAGGCCTTAAAAGAGAGTTTTAAATTTCATAATTTTAGATTGAACTATTTTATATTATTTAGTTTCAATTTTAAGCCTACAAAATCGTATGGTTTTTAAATTCCTTGTACATCATAGAATATCATTTTCAAATACTTGATAGTTGCACAATGCACACTTTTCAGTTTAAATTATTTTGTAGTTTAATAGTTTTTGAATTAAATACATTCAAAATAACATAAAAACAATGACAAATTAAGGCGATATTTTCTTAAATCCAAGCCTTAGAGATTATAAGAATTTACAACTATAGGCATTGCAAATAAAGTTGTTTTTAATTTGGAAATTTTCCAAATCTTATTTTTTTTAATTTTTATTTCCCATGTAATATGTAAAAAATCAGATTTTTGCTGAAGATTTAAAAAAATTAATCGTTTGAAATTGAAAAATATTTTATTGAAAAATTAAAAAAATTAATAATAATTCCTTATGTTGAATGTTAAATTTTCCATTTCTCCTTTTCCTAAGTTATAATTTTGCAATTATAAAATTGCAATGTTTGATTTTTGAAAAGTATAATTCACAACTGAAACACTTTTTCTTCCTTTACGAGTAAAGTTTACGTCAAATAATTGCAATTTTAAAGGTTTTAAGTTTTAAAAAGTTTTAATATCACAATTTTCCGCAGTAATGGAACTTTAATTTCTAATGTTTCCAGTTAAAAATTACTTTTAATTTTGAATGTCTTTTTTTAATAATTTAATTTTTTTAATTCATGATTGAAAAATTTTCTACATCGCACGGAGATCTTTAGGATGAATTTACTTTTAATCTTATACAAATTTGTCTAATTATTTTAATGTTATTATATATTTTTTCTTATTTAATTTAGTTCCTAATTTAGTTTTTAATTTGAAACTGCGAAATTTCGAACTATCCTATTATTTTGAACACTCTAAATTAGAATCAATATTATTTTAATTTCCTTAAATTTCAAATGATTCAATTGTTACCACTCTAATCTCAAAACATTTAATTTTTTACATTTTTAACATTTTACTCGAAAATCTTTGAATGTCGAGATTAAGAAAAAAATTTAATTTTGAACTCTTCAAATTAGAGATGATACAATTTCAACTTCTTTCTAATGAAATTGTCCAATGATCAATATTTTTGTCTAAAATTTTTTAATTTTGAGATATTTTTAATTAACTTGTTTGATTTAGAATGTTACCAATCACAATCGTTCATATATTCCTTTTATTTCAAATGGTTTCAATTTAAAAGTATCTATTAATGTCTAAGCTCCTTCTAATTTTATTCATCGAACTTACGATAAAATTAAAAATCTCTGAAGTCTCTAAATTTATTTGAGTAAGAAGTGCCTGATAATTAAACATTAATTAAGTTCCATTAACTGAATGAATGAGTAGAGCAGTATTTCCGCTAACGCAATTTCATTGCTGGAAAAGCAATATTTAAACTTTCGATAACATGAAATAATTAAAATTACCATTTTCTGCACGCGCGCGCGTGTGTGCACATGTGTGTTTGTGTGCATAACTTTTTTCTGTTAACCAAATATCGAAAAATAAAAGGGCTATGATCATAAAATTTGGGCAATTTGCATGCCCGATTGACATACAGTTATGATTGGATCTTGAGCTAGATCAGCCGTTCAGATATATATTTTTGTATTAAATTTAGAGATTTCAAAAAGAAAATTGTACCTATTTTAGATGCAAAAACTTGTTTCGTATTCAAAATACAACATACGATGTCTACACGAAGAAAAATGAATATTAAAATTCAGAATTTAGATTTTTAACGATGGGAAAATTATATAGATATTCAGCTGGAAAATTTTGATATTAAAATTCAATATCCAACTATTCAGAAACTAGAAATATTACAATAATAAAATTTACTATCTGGATATCAAATTTTAATTTCAATATATTATACCTAAATATGTATATCAATGTCCTACAGTTAAAAATCTAGATATTTTGTCTTAATATCTATTTTTCTTCGTGTAGTGTATTTGTTCGCGCCTTAAAGCCGTATCGATCGACCTGTTGTTGAACCTTTTTTAGCCCACCAGTACCGATTTAGAAGTTTCAAAAAATGGTTTTTTCTGTTTATATGAGAAAAACTTTGTTGGTATTTAAAATACAACAATACTATACACTACCGTCGGAAATTATGAGATCGATTGACGCAAGCCTCGACTTCAAGTTTTAGCATGACCTGGGAAAATTATTGCAAAAATCTGAAGATTATACGACATAGAGCCTAAAATTTTATCTTTAATTTAGGCTAACGAAAGTTTAAAAATCTTCATCGGTTCCCGAGGTACGATTAAAAATGTTCAATCATATCTGAGTTGAGTTTTAGTCGACGATCACGGTTCTCGACCGGTCTGCTGCTCGC